>MUZC01001572.1:66823-77227 GCA_002072015.1 Radix auricularia
ATATCAACTGTTGGATCATTGGGTCCCCGGTATATAACTGTTGGATCATTGGGATCAAGTATATCAACTGTTGAGTCGTTGGGACCAAGTATATCAACTGTTGGATCATTGGGTCACCGGTATATCAACTGTTGGATCATAGGGCCCAAGTATATCGATTGTTGAATCATTGGGTCCCCGGTTTATCACCTGTTGAATCATTGGGATCAAGTATATCAACTGTTGAATCATTGGGACCAAGTATATCAACTGTTGGATCATTGGGTCCCCGTTATATATCAACTGTTGAATCATTGGGACCAAGTATATCAACTGTTGGATAATTGAGACAAAGTATATCAACTTTTGGATCATTGGGACCAAGTATATCAACTGTTGAAATATTAGGACCTAGTATATGAACTGTTGAATCATTGGGACCAAGTAGATCAACTGTTGAATCATTTGGTCACCGGTATATCAACTATTGGATCATTGGGTCCCCGGTATATCAACTGTTTATTCATTGGGACCAAGAATATCAACTGTTGGATCATTGGGACCAAGTATATCAACTGTTCGATCATTGGGACCAAGTATATCAACTGTTGTATCATTGGGTCCCCGGTATATCATCTGTTGAATCATTAGGGCCAAGTATATCAACTGTTGGATCATTGGGACCAAGTATATCAACTGTTGAAATATTAGGACCTAGTATATGAACTGTTGAATCATTGGGACCAAGTATATCAACTGTTGAATCATTGGGACCAAGTATATAACCTTTTGAATCATTGGGTCCCCGGTATATCAACTGTTTGATCATTGGGTCGTGGTATATAAACTGTTGAATCATTGGATTCCCGGTATAAAAACTGTTGAATCATTGGGACCATGATAATCAACTGTTGAATCATTGGGACCAAGTATATCAACTGTTGGATCATTGGGACCAAGTATATCAACTGTTGGATCATTTGGTCAAATTATATCAACTGTTGGATCATTGGGACCAAGTATATCAACTGTTGAATCATTGGGTCACCGGTATATCAACTGTTGAATCATTGGGTCCCCGGTATATCAACTTTTTGATCATTGGGTCGTGGTACATCAACTGTTGGATTATTGGGACCAAGTATATCAACTGTTGGATCATTGGTCCCAAGAATATCAACTGTTGAATCATTGAAACCAAGTATATCAACTGTTGTATTATTATGATCAATAATATCAACTGTTGGATCATTGGGTCCAAGTATATCAACTGTTGGATCATTGGGTCCAAGTATATCAACTGTTTTATCATTGGGACCAAGTATATCAACTGTTGGATCATTGGGACCACGTATATCAACTGTTGGATCATTGGGACCAAGTATATCAACTGTTGAATCATTGGGACCAAGTATATCAACTGTTGGATCATTGGGACCAAGAATTTTAACTGTTGAATCATTGGGACCAAGTAGATCAACTGTTGAATCATTGGGACCAAGTATATCAACTGTTGAATCATTAGGTCACCGGCATTTTAAAATGTTGGATCATTGGGCCCAAGTATATCAACTGTTGATTCATTGGGACCAAGTATATCAACTGTTGGATCATTGGGACCAAGTATATCAACTGTTGAATCAGTGGGTCCCCGGTATATCATCTGTTGAATCTTTAGGGCCAAGTATATCAACTGTTGGATCATTGGGACCAAGTATATCAACTGTTGAAATATTAGTATATCAACTGTTGGATCATTGGGACCAAGTATATCAACTGTTGAAATATTAGGACCTAGTATATGAACTGTTAAATCATTGGGTCACCGGTATATCAACTGTTGGATCATAGGGCCCAAGTATATCGATTGTTGAATCATTGGGTCCCCGGTTTATCAACTGTTGGATCATTGGGACCAAGTATATCAACTGTTGAATCATTGGGACCAAATATATCAACTGTTGGATCATTGGGACCAAGTATATCAACTGTTGGATCATTGGGACCAAGTATATCAACTGTTGGATCATTGGGACCAAGAACTTCTCATTGGGACCAAGTAGATCAACTGGTGAATCATTGGGACCAAGTAGATCAACTGTTGAATCATTGGGACCAAGTATATCAACTGTTGAATCATTGGGTCACCGGCATTTCAACTGTTGGATCATTGGGCCCAAGTATATCAACTGTTGGATCATTGGGACCAAGTATATCAACTGTTGGATCATTGGGACCAAGTATATCAACTGTTGAATCATTGGATCCCCGGTATATCATCTGTTGAATCATTAGGGCCAAGTATATCAACTGTTGGATCATTGGGACCAAGTATATCAACTGTTGAAATATTAGGACCTAGTATATGAACTGTTGAATCATTGGGACCAAGTAGATCAACTGTTGAATCATTGGGACCAAGTATATCAACTGTTGAATCATAGGGTCACCGGTATATCAACTGTTGGATCATTGGGTCCCCGGTATATCAACTGTTTGATCATTGGGTCGTGGTATATCAACTGTTGGATTATTGGGACCAAGTATATCAACTGTTGGATCATTGGTCCCAAGAATATCAACTGTTGAATCATTGAAACCAAGTATATCAACTGTTTATTATTATGATCAAGTATATCAACTGTTGGATCATTGGGACCAAGTATATCAACTGTTGGATCATTGGGACCAAGTATATCAACTGTTGAATCATTGGGACCAAGTATATCAACTGTTGGATCATTGGGACCAAGAATTTCAACTGTTGAAACTTTGGGACCAAGTAGATCAACTGTTGAATCATTGGGACCAAGTATATCAACTGTTGAATCATTAGGTCACCGGCATTTCAAATGTTGGATCATTGGGCCCAAGTATATCAACTGTTGGATCATTGGGACCAAGTATATCAACTTTTGGATCATTGGGTTTCCGGTATATTAACTGTTCGATCATTGGGACCTAGTATATCAACTGTTAGATCATTGGGACCAAGTATATCAACTGTTTGATCATTAGGTCACCGATATATAAACTGTTGGATCATTGGGTCACCGGTATATCAACTGTTGCATCATTGAGACCAATTATATCAACTGTTGGATTATTGGGACGTGGTATATCAACTGATAGATCATTGGGAACAAGTATATCAACTGTTGGATCATTGGGACCAAGTATATCAACTGTTGGATGATTGGGTCCCCGGTATATAAACTGTTGGATCATTGGGACCAAGTATATTAACTGTTGGATCATTGTGAGCAAGTATATCAACTGTTGGATCATTGGGACCAAGTATATCAACTGTTGAATCATTGGGTCCCCGGTATATCATCTGTTGAATCATTAGGGCCAAGTATATCAACTGTTGGATCATTGGGACCAAGTATATCAACTGTTGAAATATTAGGACCTAGTATATGAACGGTTGAATCATTGGGGCCAAGTAGATCAACTGTTGAATCATTGGGACCAAGTATATCAACTGTTGAATCATTGGTCACCGGTATATCAACTATTGGATCATTGGGTCCCCGGTATATCAACTGTTTATTCATTGGGACCAAGAATATCAACTGTTCGATCATTGGGACCAAGTATATCAACTGTTGTATCATTGGGTCCCCGGTAAATCAACTGTTGGTTCATTGGGTCCCCGGTATATCAACTGTTGGATCTTTGGTCAACGGTATATCAACTGTTAGATCTTTGGTCCCCGGTATATCAACTGTTGGATCATTGGGACCAAGAATATCAACTGTTGAATCATTGGGTCTCTGGTATATCAACTGTTGGATCATTGGGACCAAGTGTATCAACTGGTGGATCATTGGGACCAAGTATATCAACTGTTGGATCATTGGGACCCCGGTATATCAACAGATGAATTATTGGGACCAAGTATATCAACTGTTGAATCATTGGGACCAAGTATATCAACTGTTGAATCATTGAGACCAAGTATATCAACTGTTGGATAATTGAGACCAAGTAAATAAACTGTTTGATCATTGGGTCCCCGGTATATCTACTGTTGGATCATTGGGACCAAGTATATCATTTGTTGGATCATTGGGACCAAGTATATCAACTGATGAATCATTGGGTCCCCGGTATAACAACTGTTGGATCATTGGAACCAAGTATATCAACTTTTGGATCATTGGGTTTCCGGTATATTAACTGTTCGATCATTGGGACCTAGTATATCAACTGTTGTATCATTGGTCCCAAGAATATCAACTGTTGAATCATTGAAACCAAGTATATCAACTGTTGTATTATTATGATCAAGTATATCAACTGTTGGATCATTGGGTCCAAGTATATCAACTGTTGGATCATTGGGACCAAGTATATCAACTGTTGGATCATTGGGACCACGTATATAAACTGTTGGATCATTGGGACCAAGTATATCAACTGTTGGATCATTGGGACCAAGTATATCAACTGTTGAATCATTGGGACCAAGTATATCAACTGGTGGATCATTGGGACCAAGAATTTCAACTGTTGAATCATTGGGACCAAGTAGATCAACTGTTGAATCATTGGGACCAAGTATATCAACTGTTGAATCATTAGGTCACCGGCATTTCAACTGTTGGATCATTGGGCCCAAGTGTATCAACTGTTGATTCATTGGGACCAAGTATATCAACTGTTGGATCATTGGGACCAAGTATATCAACTGTTGAATCATTGGGTCCCCGGTATATCATCTTTTGAATCATTAGGACCTAGTATATGAACTGTTGAATCATTGGGACCAAGTAGATCAACTGTTGAATCATTGGGACCAAGTAGATCAACTGTTGAATCATTGGGTCACCGGTATATCAACTATTGGATCATTGGGTCCCCGGTATATCAACTGTTGAATCATTGGGACCAAGAATATCAACTGTTCGATCATTGGGACCAAGTATATCAACTGTTGTATCATTGGGTCCCCGGTAAATCAACTGTTGGGTCATTGGGTCCCTGGTATATCAACTGTTGGATCATTGGGTCGTGGTATATCAACTGTTGGATCATCGGGACCAAGAAATATCAACTGTTGAATAATTGGGTCCCCGGTATATCAACTGTTGAATAATTGAGACCAAGTATATCGACTGTTGGATCATTGTGTCGTGGTATAACAACTGTTGGATCATTGGGTCGTTGTATATCAACTGTTGGATCATTGGGACCAAAATGTCAACTGTTGGATCATTGGGTCCCCGGTATATCAACTGTTGAATCATTGGGACCAAGTATATCAACTGTTGGATCAGTGGGACAAAGTATATCAACTGTTGAATCATTGGGTCCTTGGTATATCAACTGTTGGATCATTGGTACCAAGTATATCAACTGTTGGATCATTGGGACAAAGTATATCAACTGTTGAATCATTGTGACCAAGTATATCAACTGTTGGATCATTGGTACCAAGTATATCAACTGTTGGATCATTGGGACCAAGTATGTCAATTGTTAAATCATTGGGACGAAGTATATCAACTGGTGGATCATTGGGACCAAGTGTATCAACTGTTGGATCATTAGGACCAAGTATATCAACTGTTGAATCATTGGGTCCCCGGTATATCAACTGTTGAATCATTGGGACCAAGTATATCAACTGTTGGATCATTGGGACAAAGTATATCAACTGTTGAATCATTGGGTCCTTGGTATATCAACTGTTGGATCATTGGTACCAAGTATATCAGCTGTTGGATCATTGGGACAAAGTATATCAACTGTTGAATCATTGGGACCAAGTATATCAACTGTTGGATCATTGGTACCAAGTATATCAACTGTTGGATCATTGGGACCAAGTATATCAATTGTTAAATCATTGGGACGAAGTATATCAACTGTTGAATCATTGGAACCAAGTATATCAACTGTTGGATCATTGGGTCCCCGGTATATCAACTGTTTGATCATTGGGTCATGGTATATAAACTGTTGAATCATTGGGTCCCCGGTATATAAACTGTTGAATCATTGGGACCAGGTATATCAACTGTTGAATCATTGGGACCAAGTATATTAACTGTTGGATCATTGGGACCAATTATATCAACTGTTGAATCGTTGGGTCTCCGGTATATTAACTGTTGAATCATTGGGACCAAGTATGTCAACTGTTGAATCATTGGGTCCCCGGTATATCAACTGTTGAATCATTGGGACCAAGAATATTAACTGTTGGATCATTGGGTCCCCGGTATATCAACTGTTGGATCATTGGGGCCAAGTATATCAACTGATGAATCATTGAGACTAAGTATATCAACAGTTGAATCATTGGGACCAATTATATAAACTGTTGAATCATTAGGACCAGGTATATCAACTGTTGTATCATTGGGACCAAGTATATCAACTGTTGAATCATTGGGACCAAGTATATCAACAGATGGATCATTGGGATATATTATATCGACTGTTGAATCATTGGGTCTCCAGTATATTAAGTGTTGAATCATTGGGACCAAGTATATCAACTGTTGGATCATTTGGACCAAGTATATCAACTGTTGAATGATTGGGTCGAAGTATATCAACTGTTGAATCATTGGGTCCCCGGTATATCGACTGTTTGATCATTAGGTCACCGGTATATCAACTGTTGGATCATTGGGTGACCGGTATATCAACTGTTGCATCATTGGGACCAAGTATATCAACTGTTGGATCATTGGGTCGTGGTATATCAACTGTTGGATTATTGGGACCAAGTATATCAACTGTTGAATCACTGGGACCAAGTATATCAACTGTTGGACCATTGGGACCAAGTATATCAACTGTTGGATCATTGGGTCCCTGGTATATCAACTGTTGGATCATTGGGTCGTGGTATATCAACTGTTGGATTATTGGGACCAAGTATATCCACTGTTGAATAATTGGGTCCCCGGTATATCAACTATTGAATAATTGGGACCAAGTATATCAACTGTTGGATCATTGTGTCGTGGTATATCAACTGTTGGATCATTGGGTCGTGGTATATCAACTGTTGGATCATTGGGACCAAGTATATCAACTGTTGGATCATTGGGACCAAGTATATCAACTGTTTGATCATTGGGCCCCCGGTATATCAACTGTTGAATCATTGGGTCCTTTGCATATCAACTGTTGAATCATTGGGAGCAAGTATATCAACTGTTGAATCATTGAGTCCCCGGTATATCAACTGTTGAATCACTGGGACCAAGTATATCAACTGTTGGATCATTGGAACCAAGTATATCAACTATTGGATCATTAGGTCCCCGGTATATCAATTGTTTGATCATTGGGTCGTGGTATATCATCTGTTGAATCATTGGGACCAAGTATATCAACTGTTGGATCATTGGGACAAGGTATATCAACTGTTGAATCATTGGGACCAAGTAGAACAACTGTTGAATCATTGGGACCAAGTATATCAACTGTTGAATCATTGGGTCACCGGTATTTCAACTGTTGGATCATTGGGCCCAAGTATATCAACTGTTGGATCATTGGGACCAAGTATATCAACTGTTGGATAATTGGGACCAAGTATACCAACTGTTGGATCATTGGGTCCCCGTTGTATATCAACTGTTGAATCATTAGGTCCCCGGTAAATCATCTGTTGAATCATTAGGGCCAAGTATATCAACTGTTGGATCATTAGGACCAAGTATATCAACTGTTGAATCATTAGGACCTAGTATATGAACTGTTGAATCATTCGGACCAAGTAGATCAACTGTTGAATCATTGGGACCAAGTATATCAACTGTTGAATCATTGGGTCACCGGTATATCAACTGTTGGATCATTGGGTCCCCGGTATATCAACTGTTGAATCATTGGGACTAAGAATATCAACTGTTGGATCATTGGGACCAAGTATATCAACTGTTGGATCATTGGGACCAAGTATATCAACTGTTGGATCATTGGGTCCCCTGTAAATCAACTGTTGGATCATTGGGTCCCTGGTATATCAACTGTTGGATCATTGGGTCGTGGTATATCAACTGTTGGATCATTGGGACCAAGAATATCAACTGTTGAATAATTGGGTCCCCGGTATATCAACTGTTGAATAATTGGGACCAAGTATATCAACTGTTGAATCATTGTGTTATGGTATATCAACTGTTGGATCATTGGGTCGTGGTATATCAACTGTTGGATAATTGGGTCGTGGTATATCAACTGTTGGATTATTGAGACCAAGTATATCAACTGTTGGATCATTGGGACCAAGTATATCAACTGTTGGATCATTGGGACCAAGTATATCAACTGTTGAATCATTGTGTCCTTGGTATATCAACTGTTGAATCATTGTGTCCCCGGTATATCAACTTTTGGATCATTGGGACCAAGAATATGAACAGTTGAATCATTGGGTCCACGGTATATCAACTGTTGAATCATTGGGACCAAGTATATCAACTGTTGGATTATTGAAACCAAGTATATCAACTGTTGGATCATTGGGTCCCCGGTATATCAACCTTTTGTTCATTGGGTCGTGGTATATCAACTGTTGAATCATTGGGTCCCTGTATATCAACTGTTGAATCATTGGGTCCCCGGTATATAAACCGTTGAATCATTGGGACCAAGTATATCAACTGTTGAATCATTGGGACCAAGCATATTTTCTGTTGGATCATTGGGACCAAGTATATCAACTGTTGAATCATTTAGTCTCTGGTATATTAACTGCTGAATCATTGGGACCAAGTATATAAACTGTTGGATCATTGGGACCAAGTATATCAACTGTTGAATCATTGGGACCAAGAATATCAACTGTTGAATCATTGTGTCCTTGGTATATCAACTTTTGAATCATTGTGTCTCCGGTATATCAACTATTGGATCATTGGGACCAGAAATATCAACTGTTAGATCATTGGGTCCCCGGTATATCAACTGTTGGATCATTGGGACCAAGTATATAACTGATGAATCATTGGGACCAAGTATATCAACAGTTGAATTATTGGGACCAAGTATATCAACTGTTGAATCATTGGGACCAAAAATATCAACTTTTGGATCATTGGGTCACGGTATATCAACGGTTGGATCATTGGGTCCAAGTATATCAACTGTTGAATCATTGGGTCCCCAGTATATCAACTGTTGGATCATTCGGACCAAGTATATCAACTGTTGGATCATTGGGACCAAGTATATCAACTGTTGGATCATTGGGACCAAGTATATCAACTATTGGATCATTGGGACCAAGAATATCAAATGTTGGATCATTGGGACCAAGTATATCAACTGTTGGATCATTGGGACCAAGTATAACAACTGTTGGATCATTGGGACCAAGTATATCAATTGTTGAATCTTTGGGACCAAGTATATCAACTGTTTGATCATTGGGACTAAGTACATGAACTGTTGAATCATTGGGTATCCGGTATATCAACTGTTGAATCATTGGGTCCAAGTATATCAACTGTTGAATCATTGGGTCCAAGTATATCAATTGATGGATCATTGGGACCAAGTATATCAACTGTTGGATCATTGGGACCAAGTATATCAACTGTTGGATCATTGGGACCAAGTATATCAATTGATGGATCATTGGGACCAAGAATATCAAATGTTGGATCATTGGGACCAAGTATATCAACTGTTGGATCATTGGGACCAAGAATATCAAATGTTGGATCATTGGGACCAATTATATCAACTGTTTGATCATTGGGACCAAGAATATCAAATGTTGGATCATTGGGACCAAGTATATCAACTGTTGNTGTTGAATCATTGGGACCAAGTATATCAACTGTTTGATCATTGGGACCAAGTACATCAATTGTTGAATCATTGGGTCCCCGTATATCAACTGTTGAATCATTGGGACCAAATGTATCAACTGTTGAATCATTGGGTACCCGGTATATTAACTGTTGAATCATTGGGACCAAGTGTATCAACTGTTGGATCATTGGGACCAAGTATATTAACTGTTTGTTCATTGGGACCAAGTATATCAACTGTTGGATCATTGGGATCAAGTATATCAACTGTTGGATCATTGGGACCATGTATATCAAATGTTGGATCATTAAGACCAAGTACATCAGCTGTTGAATCATTGGGACCAAGTAGATCAACTGTTGAATCATTGGGACCAAGTATATCAACGTTTGAATCATTGGGACCTAGTATATGAACTGTTGAATCATTGGGACCAAGAATATCAACTGTTGAATCATTGGGACCTAGTATATGAACTGTTGAATTATTGGGACCAAGTAGATAAACCGTTGAATCATTTGGGACCAAGTATATCAACTGTTGGATCATTGGGACCAAGTATATCAACTATTGAATCATTGGGACTAAGTATATCAACTGTTGGATCATTGGGACCAAGTATATCAACTGTTG
>MUZC01001574.1:4577-17500 GCA_002072015.1 Radix auricularia
ATTTATCTTTATTATTTGCAGCTCTTGGTGTGGCTGATGAGACCAATCCTTGAGTGGCAGTCTCTTGGTGTGGCTGATGAGACCAATCCTTGAGTGGCAGTCTCTTGGTGTGGCTGATGAGACCAATCCTTGAGTGGCAGTCTCTTGGTGTTGCTGATGAGACCAATCCTTGAGTGGCAGTCTCTTCTGCATGTTACACACATGAATGTAGTGGAGCAGTGCTGCCTGGCCTTTCTCCTCGCTCTTTTTCCAACTGCTTCTTACCTAGATTGCTCCTCTGCTCTTAGTGATCCTTCTTTCACTATAGCCCGCCATGTGGTCCTATCCTCAGCCAGCTTTTTCTCAATTTTGTATGTGAATAATCTTTTCAATAATTTTAACGAAACAGATTTCACAATCAAGTTTAGGATTAACGATTATTAATACTTCCCAAATCCTAGGAAAAGCTTACATTTTTATTAGGCAAAAGACTCATAAACCAATCAACAAAATTTCAAGAACAAGTTTGAAATCTTCAAACCAACAAGAACTTTTCGCACTTTGTCAAGTTTGTTTCGTTTCATCATATCGAGATTAATTCTAGGAGCGATATTTGGTTATTCATCAAGTGGTAATCAGCACTGCCTAGATTATTATCTCGGAATCGATACTGGCAGGTCTTTTTTTTCAGTGTCTGACTGAAATGGTAAAATGCGAGCGTGAGTCGAGGGTAGACATGTTAATTTTATTGACGATAACTAACTGCTCACAAATCATGTACCGATTCGTTCTGCAATATTCCCACAACTGTGAAGTTCTGTAGCAGTTATTGTCGTCCGCTGTTTTGGCTCCAAATATGCGAGAGATCAGGACGAATTTCTGTTAATGTTGTTGCAGTATCTTGTAAAGCAACCTTGAAATCAATAGTGCCAAATTTATGGAACAGTTTGCATCAGGATTGTGGGACGTTAAACGATAGGGAATGATATATAAGAGACGTTATCCGTTAGATTGCTACGATCATAGGAGAACTGCGTGGAAACATGAGCTATTGAAATTATCATCATCATCAACTTTTAGAGACGTATCTTAAGTTCTGACATTTGGACGATTACTGACGTAGTAAAAATTACTGACATTATTACTGACAGAGAGATGGTGGAACTCGGGGTTGGGGAACACAGTACACGTGCAACAAGTAACAGTAGTGAATGCCCATTTAAATAGAGCCGAGTAGAACCTTAATAATGGCTTATTGTCAACTATAATCATTGGAATGTCGGTGAAAATGTAAACACAACATGGCGGACAGACGCTTGTTGTAATCAAATGGACTTAAAATTTTGGAACTTACAAACGACATTGTTATTTTGTTAGAGAAAAAAATAAAAGTTTCGTCATGTATTTGAAGCAACAATTAATTCTAACACAAATTCTCGTTCATGACAACAGAAAACCGTTGCCTGGAGACTAAACATACACTCACTTTGAACTGACCTCTACCAACATAACCATCGGGAAGAGTCCTTAACCTCTGGACCTAGCCCCCAACAATACAGCACCCAGCACGACAGCACTCAGCACCACACCACCACATCACTCAACACCACAATATCCAGCACCTAGCACCACAGCAATCAGCAACACAGCACTCAGCACCACAATATCCAGCACCCAGCAATCATAGCACACAGCACCACAGCACACAGCACCCTGCGCTTCTGATGAGCTCAACACGACCAATCGACGCGACATAACGCAATCAGGCGGGGTAACCCTCTGGTGACATAGCCACGACAGCTGACAAAAACGGGCACCATGGGGTTAGCCCGCCTGGCCCCCCCCCCACTCCGACCGCGGCAAGGGGGCAAGGGAAGGGAAACGTCCACTCGTCCCCTAACTCGGGAGTTGTTCCCAAATGAAATCAGACATTGGGATTATGAGGTGAGTCTAAGGAAAAACGTGAAATCAGACCTTGGATTTATGAGGTGAGTCTAAGGAAAAACGTGAAATCAGACCTTGGGTTTATGAGGTGAGTCTAAGGAAAAACGTGAAATTAGACCTTGGGTTTATGAGGTGTCTCAGGAAAAACGTGAAATCAGACCTTGGGTTTATGAGGTGAGTCTAAGGAAAAACGTGAAATCAGACCTTGGGATTATGATGTGGAAAAGGAGACTTGGGGATAAACGTAATGGCAAATACACTGAGGATCTGTGAACTTACAATGTTTTAACTGGTAACTACAAATAAGGGCTTAAAGGAAGCGGTATAATGTATGAGACAATTCAGCGAATTAAACAAGTACAAATATATACATCTTTGAACATTAAAATACAAGATTTTTCGGGGGAAAACACGACAACATAATGTTTGGACAGTGTCCAACAGACATCCACCGTGGCGTATGGGGTTTGTAACCAGCATTTGGGATTGTTTGTATATACCAAGTGGCTTAGGTTGTTTGTATATAACAAGTGGCGTTGGTTGTATATACCAAGTGGCGTAGGTTGCATATACCAAGTGGCGTAGATTGTTTGTATATACCAAGTGGCGTAGGTTGTATATACCAAGTGGCGTAGGTTGTATATACCAAGTGGCATAGATTGTTTATATATACCAAGTGGCGTAGGTTGTATATACCAAGTGGCGTAGGTTGTATATACCAAGTGGCGTAGATTAATTGTATATACCAAGTGGCGTAGGTTGTTTGTAACCAGCAGCGTAGATTGTTTGTAAGTAACATGTGAGGTAGATTGTTTGTAATATGTGACGCAGATTGTTTGTACCATGTCATGAATATTGTTTGTAACATGTGACCCAGATTGTTTGTAACATGTGACGTAGATTGTTTGTAACATGTGACGTAGATTGTTTGTAACATGTGACATAGCGTTTTGGGTGGCAAGACTCGTAAAGACTCCAAACATCGGCGATACATACCACCCACCATCAACATATACACCCCCTCCCCGCCCCGTCCAGGGCTCGCTGCCTTCTTTAATGCCGCCCTTCCCCTCCTTACACACACTTGTCTCCAAACGCAAGTTTAAGTAACATAGCAAGTGAGTATCAAATAATTTAAGTAACATAGCAAGTGAGTTTCAAAAAGATTGATGTGTACCAAGAGAGGTGTAAAGAAAGATATAATATAATTGTGAATGTGAATAACGTTAGCTTAACTATTATTGTTATTACCATTATTCTCATTATCATTATAATAATTTGTATTTAATTAGCTTCATTATTATAAGTATAAATATTCACCATTGATTGACTATATGGTTATACATACACCATTGGTTGTCTATATGGTTATACATACAGCAGTAGTTGACTTTGTGTATATACATACACCATTGGTTGTCCATACGGTTATGCATACACCATTGGTTGGCTATATGGTTATATATACACCATTGGTTGTCTATTTGGTTATACATACACCACTGGTTGTCTATAATGTTATACATTCAGCAGTAGTTGGCTTTGTGTATATACATACACCACTGGTTGTCTATATGGTTATACATACACCATTGGTTGTCCATACGGTTATGCATACACCATTGGTTGTCTATATGGTTATACATACACCATTGGTTGTCTATATGGTTATACATACACCATTGGTTGTCTATATGGTTATACATACACCATTGGTTGTCTATATAGTTATACATACACCATTGGTTGTCTATATGGTTCTACATACACCATTGGTTGTCTATATGGTCATACATACACCATTGGTTGTCTATATAGTCATACATACATCATTGGTTGTCTATATGGTTATACATTCACCATTGGTTGTCTATATGGTCATACATACACCACTGGTTGTCTATATGGTTATACATACACCATTGCTTGTCTATATGGTTATATATACACCATTGGTTGTCTATATGGTTATACATACACCATTGTTTGTCTATATGGCTATACATACACCATTGGTTGTCTATATGGCTATACATACACCACTGGTTGTCTTATATGGTTATACATACACCACTGGTTGTCTATATGGTTATACATACACCACTGGTTGTCTATATGGCTATACATACACCACTGGTTGTCTATATGGTTATACATACACCACTGGTTGTCTATATGGCTATACATACACCATTGGTTGTCTATATGGTTATACATACACCATTGGTTGTCTATATGGTTATACATACACCATTGGTTGTCTATATGGTTATACATACACCACTGGTTGTCTATATGGTTATACATACACCATTGGTTGTCTATATGGTTATAAATTCACCATTGGTTGTCTATATGGTTATACATACACCACTGGTTGTCTATATGGCTATACATATACTGTCAATACCGTGTAAGACAGAGAGATGACATCACTTCCGCTCATGCAGTGAATGACATTGAAATCCATTAAAGTTCACTCAACCGTGTAGAATTTATAAATATAAAACGGTGGAAAGGTAGGGTGGACAAAAATAAATTCACGTGAAGGGCAAGAATGGTGGCAACAACGTTTGCAACAACGGTGGCAACAACGGCGGCAACAACGGTGGCAAGGGTTGCAAGAACGGTGGCAACAATGGTGGCAACACCGGTGGCAACAACGGTGGCAGCAACGGTAGCAGCAACGGTGGCAACAACGTTGCAAGAACGGTGGCAACAACGGTGGCAACAACGGTGGCAGCAACGGTGGCAGCAACGGTGGCAACAACGGTGGCAACATACATTGACGAATGGTGAATATTCAGATATGTCATAGACTTGAATATGATAGAGTTGAATGTGATAGAGTTGAATGTGATAGACTTGAATGTGATAGACTTGAATGTGATAGATTTGAATGTGATAGACTTGAATGTGATAGACTTGAATGTAATAGAGTTGAATGTTTGATAGACTTGAATGTGATAGACTTGAATGTGATAGACTTGAATGTGATAGACTTGAATGTGATAGACTTGAATGTAATAGACTTGAATGTGATAGACTTAATGTTTGATAGACTTGAATGTAATAGAGTTGAATGTAATAGAGTTGAATGTAATAGAGTTGAATGTGATAGACTTGAATGTTTGATAGACTTGAATGTAATAGAGTTGAATGTAATAGACTTGAATGTAATAGAGTTGAATGTGATAGACTTGAATGTTTGATAGACTTGAATGTGATAGACTTGAATGTGATAGACTTGAATGTTTGATAGACTTGAATGTGATAGAGTTGAATGTCATAGAGTTGAATGTGATAGACTTGAATGTTTGATAGACTTGAGTGTGATAGAGTTGAAAGTGATCGAGTTTTGGTTTTTTCCTCGTTTCTTCAGGCAACCAATTTCACACCAGGGATCCCGATGGAAAGAAGCAGCATTTGTATGTGTGTTCTAGCATAAAACAATAACAGTGTTTTCCCCATGTCTTTCTGACAGTTGCTTTAGATTATTTTTGTGTTGTATTTCCAAGTTAGAATTTAACACCTCATGTGTTATTGCTACTTTGTTCTTCTATCCTCTGGTGTCTAGATTGAGAGATTTAAATAATTTCGTTACTCTTGTCTACACGCAGGCCCCTGCAGTTGTCAGTTTGGCAGATCTTTGTTGAATTTGTTATACTTTATCTGTTTTATGTGGTGGATGGGTCTCAGACACACAGAAGATACATATTCCAATAAAGTTCTGACCCCTCTCCTCTCTTGTTTAAAAATAATTATTTTGTTCAATTATATTTACTAACGAAGAAATTTGTCGAAAAGTTTGAAGGTACATTCTCATACTGTTGTAAAAACTTATATTGAACTTTTTATTTATTTTGATTAATATTGATAGCAGTCCAACAATTTTTTAAAAGCTTCTCGTTTTATTTGACCTCAAGTTTTGTGTCTTATCAATTTCAGTCTCTCCATTTCTCCTGGCATATTCTTTTCCCTTTACTTCATTTAAATTTATTGCAGGAAAAAAAAACTGGCAATTTTTCTTTAACGTTTTCCTTATAAATTGTCAGCTAGAGTAGACATGATAATATTTTTTAAAACCCGTAAAAAACTAGTTTTTACTATAAATCCTTTATATACGAGACATAACTATACGCAGGGCAAAACAATCCGAAAATACAAAATTTTTGTCTCGTAAAACGTGTTAAATATAATGCGCACCCATCGTGAATATATTTTTAGCGCATTTTCGAGATGTCGAATGCGCTATTGCACCCGTTTTGTCCGTCCGTCCGTCCGTCATCACCCTTGATCACAACATCCATAAGTCCTAGACCCATGATGTATATATGTTTTTTGTATGTCCTGACCTGCCATTTGTGCATCAACACTCAGTTACTCGATCCGTTAAAAAACCCCGTTAAAACTACCAAAAAACTTTGCGAATCGAGAGGTAACACTGGCGCAGGGAACGGCCGCCATTGCCGGAAGTCGAATACATCATTTTTCAAACATTAAAGAGTGGTGCGAAAGCGTGCAAAAGAATTAGTTTTTTTTTTGACGTCATTAGAATATGTGTAAAAGTTTAGAGAGTTTTACGTCATCATTTGTGGTGACTTGTAGTTAGATTAAAGAGACAATAAAATTTTTTAAAATGTAAAGAAATGACTTTTAAATTTAAAAAAATGTCAAGTATATTCATTACACAAGAAAATTCATAAAAATATGTCTAAAATCTAAACACAATTACTGATAACTACATAATGCTGATATCTAACATAAGTACTGATACATAATACGAAAATGCGCTAACACGTCCTGAGTTCCAAAAGGGACCAGGCTTAACATGATTTTTTTAAAGTACTGTCAATGTAATGCGCACCTTGTTGCGCGACATGAAAGGTTGTTGAAAATAATATGCACCATACACTATCTTAAAAATTAACATGATACATTGAGATAAATAAAATAGTATAAAATTCAATAATTTAATTACAGTACCATCGATCAATCTGAAATTTTGATACATCATTTTTATCATCGACAAGAGTCTGCTTGCAAAATTTCATCTCGCTAACTTACGAGGAAGTGGGTTAAAAATCGATCCAAAGTTTGTTTCGGCAAGCAAGCAAGAACTCAAACACCACAAGTTAATACAAACGATTTAAAAAAGCTGAAGCAAACTTACCAATCAATAAAACAGATTACCAGAGGTTAGGCAAGTGAATGTTTTGTTACAAATTATAGAGTATGGTATTCAGAGCAGGCTGCTTTAATTTTGTAATTGTTTTTTTTACATGTATTTATAGGGCTGTAGATTATCTGGGATGTATAACAAATGTTGCGTTAAGGACGGGAAGGGAAATATTGACATTGTTTATCGCGCACCAGTCTGATGTCTTGGCACAAACTAAAACCGGTGTCTGAGTAAGTGACCTGTGCAGTAAAAATATTACACATGAGTTGCATTAAAGAAAATAAAAATCGACTTTCCTTCTTAGCTCACAACTACGTCAGCGTACAAGATCTGGTAACTCACAGGTAACTCCCACAAGATCTGGTAACTCACAGGTAACTCACACAAGATCTGGTAACTCACAGGTAACTCACACAAGATCTGGTAACTCACAGGTAACTCACACAAGATCTGGTAACTCACAGGTAACTCACAAAATCTGGTAACTCACAGGTAACTCACACAAGATCTGGTAACTCACAGGTAACTCACACAAGATCTGGTAACTCACAGGTAACTCACACAAGATCTGGTAACTCACGGGTAACTCACACAAAATCTGGTAACTCACAGGTAACTCACACAAGATCTGGTAACTCACAGGTAACTCACACAAGATCTGGTAACTCACAGGTAACTCACACAAGATCTGGTAACTCACAGGTAACTCACAGGTAACTCACAGGTAACTCACGCAAGATCTGGTAACTCACAGGTAACTCACACAAGATCTGGTAACTCACAGGTAACTCACAGGTAACTCACAGGTAACTCACACAAGATCGGCACGAAGAGACTCATAAGTCGGCGCGATAAAATTATAATTCCTTAATGAGACCAGCGGTCAAACTCCAATCTTAGGGCTTCGGTGTTTCACAGCAGTGTTTGCCCTTTGTTATAAATAAAACAGTTTCCGTTTAAATGTTCGCTATGCCTTGGGTAGGGTAAAATATTAAGTTATCTTCAAGTTTTACTTTAGGGCCAGATGTGGGTTAGTTAAATTGGTCTATAGGGGTCAATTTGATTGACCTCTAAGGGATGGTCGGCACGCTCACTTAGCATGAAATGGTCAGACCGATAGGGGTCAATTTAAACTGACAGCGGACTGAAAGGGGAGACGGAGCGATCTTTGTCGTGCCGAATGTCTGAACACATTAGGGCGATTACACAAGACAAACAGTGTCCCGTCTCCCGTCACTTCAATAAACGCGACCAGATGGGTGTCAAGAACCTGGCAGTCACAGCCATTGTTTCGTGCCCAAACACACCCGGGCGGATCAAGCTTGAAAACAGATTAATAGAAAATCATGGTACACTCGCACCACAGGGGATGAATGTAGTGTTCACTCTGACCACCTAGGCGTTTGCCCCACTCACTCTCTGCTTTCCTATATAAATGCGCTCTGTCATCTCTCAGTTTCACTTTCTTTGATTCTTTGGATTTCACCGCAGCTAAGTTTCTTATTTTTATTATTTATTTTTATATTCGTTTTATTTGTGTATTGTATGTCCGTTGAAAAAGGCTCTTTGCCGAAACGTTCGCTGTTTTGTTACGTCCGGTCAGGCCAACCCTTACCTTGTTTACGTCTTTTCCATTTAAAGAAAGAAAGAGAAGATTAAAAATGAATCATTGAGAGAGAGAGAGAGAGAGAGAGGTTTAGAGAGTAAGAAAGTAAGAGAAGGTCACAAAGTGAGTGTTTTATTTATGGACGATGTACCGCGGGTATTCATCAGGCAGACGATAGAATGACGCGCACGCCCTCTTCACGTCCCCGGGTAATGACACCTATACGATCTCATAGATTACATGAAAGGTAATCTTGGGAGACTGCTCAAATAATAGCTGTCTCCCCCTTGGTTTATTAGACGGTCGATGGCGGGCGATTATCTGCAAGGCGCTCGGCTCACATGAGGAAGAGGCGATGGTGGGGGCAGACTTCAGTGGAGATCTGGATGTCTTTTAGAGTTAGCATTATGTTAATATGTTAGTTCTTCATATCGTCTTGTTCTTGTGTGTCTTTTAGAGTCCGCTTTACTTTAATATCTTAGTTCTTTAAATCGTCTTGTTCTTCTGTGTCTTTTAGAGTCAGCTTTATGTTAATATGTTAGTTCTTTATATCGTCTTGTTCTTCTGTGTCTTTTAGAGTCAGCTTTATGTTAATATGTTAGTTCTTTATATCGTCTTGTTCTTTTGTCTTTTAGTGTCAGTTTAATGTTTGTATTTTAGTTCTTTATATCGTCTTGATCTTGTGTGTCTGTTAGTGTTTGCTGTTTGTAACTTAGTTCTTTGTATTGTTTTATTCTACTGTGTCTTTAGTGTTTGATGTTTTTATCTTAGTTCTTTGTATTATTTTGTTTTTCTGTGTCTTTAAGTGTTTGATGTTTGTATCTTAGTTTTTTGTATCGTTTTGTTCTTTTGCGTCTTTCAGTGTTTGCTGTTTGTATCTTAGTTCTTTGTATTGTTTTATTCTACTGTGTCTTTTAGTGTTTGATGTTTTTATCTTAGTTCTTTGTATTGTTTTGTTTTTCTGTGTCTTTCAGTGTTTGCTGTTTGTATCTTAGTTCTTTGTATTGTTTTATTCTACTGTGTCTTTAAATGTTTGATGTTTGTATCTTAGTTCTTTATATTGTTTTGTTTTCTTATGTGTCTTTTAGTGTTTGGTGTTTATGTGATAGTTCTTCATATCGCACTCAACAACCGACTGTGATAAATATTGTTGTGACTTGTATTATGAAAAACTGCTGTTACGTTTTATTGTGAGCAGCTTATTAAAAAAAAAAGTGATGTCTCTTGCATGCGCATGCGCATGCTTTCCCTTTTAAAAAAAATCATTTTCGATTAACTTTTAGTTTACATAATAATTACAATACACCATAAAAACAATAAATTTAAAAAAAAAGAAAAAAGATTTGTTCATTCTGTAGCATTAAAAGTGGGACACATTTGTTGTACCTTTTCCCATCCATTATAATGGTTCCTTATTTCAGTTTCTTCATTACAATTAAACATAGTCACCATATCACGATCAAACATAGTCACCATAACACAATCAAACATCTTATCTTATTTTATGTTATCTTAGATATACAGACGCTCCTAATTGCGTCCACAGACCATGACGGATGATCTGTTGGCAAGAAGTGTAGCGGTCACAGGTGACGGCTATAAGGGTCCCACGCATTACCCAGCCGCCTAACTATTGTTAGTTAGGTACCCATTCGGAGACGGACTATGGCGGATTAAGGGGGAGGGCTGAACGGGCTAAAGCCAGGGGCCCCCGACGGTTTGGGGGGCCCCCAAACTTTCTATATTTTATAATAAAAGTGTACAAATGTTTGCACGAACCCTTGGAAATATAATAAATAAAATAAATTAATAAATATTATCTCTACAACTGGATTTAGTTGCCTCCCTTAAAGAACATAGTTTTTAAAATTTCTTCGTCGTGACGAGCTCCGCTGGCCGTGTGGAGAGAGTAATGGCTTGTGATGTAAGCGGTACCGGGTGCGATTCCCAGCAGTGGAATTAAAAGTTTTTGTTTTGTAACATACCGGCCAACACTTCAAACAGTTACTTCTTCGTGTTCCTTTTTTTCTTTTCATTATTAATATTTAGTTACATTCTTATACTAGCTGTTAACAATCATTTTAAGGGACGCTGGCTGGATAGGGCCCCCGTTTGATTGCAGCCCGAGGCCCCGTGCAGTCTTAATCCGCCCCTGGAGACGGATGACTCAGGGACTCCTCAGGCAACAGGAACAAATCCTCGCCAGTCGAGCGCACTTGCCACTCGACCATCTTATCCCATAGTCACCATAACACAATCAAACACAGTCACCATAACACAATCAAACACAGTCATCTTATCACAATCAAACATAGTCAAATTTCACAATCAAACATAATTATCCTATCACAATCAAACATAGTCATCCTATCACAATCAAACACAGTCACCATATCACAATCAAGCATAGTCACCATAACACAATCAAACATAGTCCCCATATCACAATCAAACACAAACATCCTATCACAATCAAACACACATTCACATAGTCACATTGATGCACGCACGCACCTGTTCGATCTCACATACACACAGCGGCCGGTGGGTCACTTTATAAATGGCTGCCCGACACGCAGCACAAAGAGAAATACAATGTCATCAAGTAATCGCATCGGCATCTCCTTCCTTCTTTTTTTCTACACCTTCGCACTTCTGCAGTCTTTCGATCAGACGTGACCGTTCTTCCGCAAGCCCTGACATTTATTCTTTCAGCCTTGACATTGCTTCCTTCAGTCCTTAGCTTTTTTCCCTTCAGGTTTGACCATTCTTTTTTCAGCATTGACCCTCTTCCTCCAGGCTTGACCTTTCTTCTTTCAGCCCTGACCTTTCTTCTTTCAGCCCTGACCTTTCTTCTTTCAGCCCTGACCTTTCTTCTTTCAGTCCTGACCTTTCTTCTTTCAGTCCTGACCTTTCTTCTTTCAGTCCTGACCTTTCTTCTTTCAGTCCTGACCTTTCTTCTTTCAGCCCTGACCTTTCTTCTTTCAGTCCTGACCTTTCTTCTTTCAGCCCTGACCTTTCTTCTTTCAGCCCTGACCTTTCTTCTTTCAGCCCTGACCTTTCTTCTTTCAGCCCTGACCTTCCTTCTTTCAGTCCTGACCTTTCTTCTTTTAGTCCTGACCTTTCTTCTTTTAGTCCTGACCTTTCTTCTTTCAGTCCTGACCTTTCTTCTTTCAGCCCTGACCTTTCTTCTTTCAACCCTGACCTTCCTTCTTTCAGTCCTAAAGTACTCTTATCCGACTCATGTTAATTGTATGTCTTCTGCTGCCCTTCCGGTTCAAATTACAATCTCTCCAAGTCGTTCGTCAACACTAGCAATCGGTTCTCTCCCATTATCATCTACATTCTTCTTCTGCTCTCTGCCGAGTTTTTTTATGTTCTCTCTTTTTCATTGTGCATTTTTTCCAACAGGCAACATCTCCCCTCCCTGTTGCCACATCTAAACCTCCCCTCCCTATAGCCACCTCTCATCTCCCTCCCTGTAGCCATCTCTAGTCACCCCTCCCTGTTGCCACCTCTCATCTCCCCTCCCTGTAGCAACCTCTCATCTCCCTCCCTGATGCCACCTCTCCCCTCCCCTCCCTGTAGCCATATATAAACTCATCCAACCTATAGCTAAAAGTCTCCCTAATGAAATTGTTTCCACATGTAAGAGATCGAAGGCCGTAAGCCAATCAAAGGGGCAGGTTCACCCGGGATAATGGCAACAAATGGAAGGAAGACTCACTGAAACAAAGTGCATGAGTTGCCTTATTTTTTTTTTGTTATAGAAGGGACGAGAAAGCATGTTGGGAATATTGGGAATTAGTTCAATGGAAGTAAATAAAAAGATTAAAATGGATCTGAGAGAAACACTACAGTTACAGAGAGAGAGAGAGAGAGAGAGAGAGAGAGAGAGAGAGAGAGAGAGAGAGAGAGAGAGAGAGAGAGAGAGAGAGAGAGAGAGAGTGAGAGAGAGAAAGAGAGTGAGAGAGTGATAGAGACAGTGTGTGTGAAAAGGAGTGAATGATAGAGAAAGGATGTCGAGATGAGAAGATGAAATAAAAAAAATACAGAGTAGTGGGATTAGAGCAGTAGCTAGTGGGACTAGAGCAGTAGCTAGTGGGATTAGAGCAGTAGCTAGTGGGATTAGAGCAGTAGCTAGTGGGATTAGAGCAGAAGCTAGTGGGATTAGAGCAGTAGCTAGTGGGACTAGAGCAGTAGCTAGTGGGA
>MUZC01001574.1:19284-29628 GCA_002072015.1 Radix auricularia
TAGTGGGATTAGAGCAATAGCTAGTGGGATTAGAGTAGTAGCTAGTGGGATTAGAGAAGTAGCTAGTGGGATTAGAGCAATAGCTAGTGGGATTAGAGTAGTAGCTAGTGGGATTAGAGCAGTGGCTAGTGAGATTAGAGCAGTAGCTAGTGAGATTAGAGCAGTAGCTAGTGAGATTAGAGCAGTAGCTAGTGGGATTAGAGCAGTAGCTAGTGGGATTAGAGCAGTAGCTAGTGGGATTAGAGCAGTAGCTAGTGGGATGGGATTAGAGCAGTAGCTAGTGGGATTAGAGCAGTAGCTAGTGGGATTAGAGCAGTAGCTAGTGGGATTAGAGCAGTAGCTAATGGGATTAGAGCAGTAGCTAGTGGGACTAGAGCAGTAGCTAGTGGGATTAGAGCAGTAGCTAGTGAGATTAGAGCAGTAGCTAGTGGGATTAGAGCAGTAGCTAGTGGGACTAGAGCAGTAGCTAGTGGGATTAGAGTAGTAGCTAGTGGGATTATATACTCGTCCTAGAGCCCGTTCGTTCATAATCCGACAACCTCCCTCCCGCTTTTGGAAGAGTAATGTATTAAAAGTGTGTAGCCCGTTCACACGCCGACTGTCCAAACTAATAGGACAGCTTAGACAAAATGGTACACATTTTTTTTTTTTAAATTTAAAATTAAAAAACTACAGCTAAATCGTTTATTATAATAGTTAACTTTGTAGACTAATACCCATCTTTGTCTTTGTGATTTTTCCTAGACAAAGGTTACTAGTTTTTTTTTAAAAATTTTTATTAAACAGTGGCGAAAGCGCGTATATTAAAACTCGTTGTTAAAAACAAAATTTGTAAAAGAATTTATTAAAAATTCACTAAAATAGATCAAATAATTCAATAAGCTACGTGCATATGTATAATAATATATTATAGCCTGTGGTAGTGCAGTCGAATTTTCCAGAATATATAAAAGGACCTTGATGATCTACAAAAACAAAACCCATATTCAATTTATATTGAAAAATCACCAATGACCACCTCTTAGCCGAAGACCCAACTTTTCCCCTTAAATTTTGTCCAAAACTATCAGCTTTAGAACGAGTAAATACGGTAATATCTCACTCATGATCGACATTGAAATCTACAAGGTTTTTTTTTTTAATTTTACACCTAACAACGATATGACCCCTTATTATTCTTTTCTTTCTTGTTTAAGATGAACATTAAAGCTCATTTTTCATTTTAAAAAAGCATTTTAATTTTTTAAATATCATTTTAAAAATTTAGATCAATGAAATTCTGAAACGCTTTCCATTGATTTTATAGCTATTGATCTGATCTGGCTTTCATTTGCCAAGACAGTGGTCCTCAAATCACAAAAGTGGCGCCCGTCATAAAATTTTTACTGTAATTAAATTTAATTCTTAAAATGGTAAGGAATGGTTTTGAAAGATCTCAATAATTGGTCGAATTGCTCAAGCAGCTCTGTTTTAAACAACCAGTCAACCAATGAGCAAAATTTGAATAATTATCAAGTTCACTCTGTTTTAGCCTAAGCACAAGATTTTTAATTTTATAATTATTACCACAATAGTACCATGGAATTAGAAGATTAAAAGATTACAAAGTGATATTATTGGCCAGCCATTAGCTGGGCTAAGAGATTGGTTCATGGTTGGAACATGTGAAAGATGTTTATTACTATACCACGTGATTTGTATGTTGTCACAGTTCAATAACTATGTGCGGCCATCGAATTATTTCCCAATTGCTCTTGACAGAATATAAGATATTAGCTAAGGGCATTACGTCTCTTCAATAAGACGAATATCTTCAAACTATACCGGCTAAAAATAAAGATATAATACAGAGCACCCAAAATAGAAATACGCCGATATAATGAATGCCAATAGATGAGCTTGTGAATCTATGGATATGGTGCAATAGAGTTTTAACTTAAGTCTCTTCGACTTCTGAGTTCAACATTTAGACTTCTGAGTCCAACACTTAGACTTCTGAGTCCAACACTTAGACTTCTGAGTCCAACATTTAGACTTCTGAGTCCAACACTTAGACTTCTTAGTCCAACACTTAGACTTCTGAATCCAACACTTAGACTTCTGAATCCAACACTTAGACTTCTGAATCCAACATTTAGACTTCTCAGTCCAACACTTAGACTTCTGAGTCCAACATTTAGACTTCTGTGTCCAACATTTAGACTTCTGAGTTCAACATTTAGACTTCTGAGTTCAACATTTAGACTTCTGTGTCCAACATTTAGACTTCTGAGTTCAACATTTAGACTTCTGAGTTCAACATTTAGACTTCTGAATCCAACATTTAGACTTCTGAGTCCAACACTTAGACTTCTGAGTCCAACACTTAGACTTCTGAGTCCAACATTTAGACTTCCTGATACAACACTTAGACTTCTGAGTCCAACACATAAAACTGTGAATACAATACTCTGGGTTTTCCTTTACACTTTGCACAATATTTAAATTCTATTCATAGACGCTAATCGTGCCAAAGATGGACACAGGAAATATTTGTTTACTTATGCTAACACTTGATTTCAACATTTTCCATGACTAAAACAGTTAACAAGCATTAGGGAATACAGTAACCAGCTTCACTCATGTTCACAATAATTAGGTTCTGTGTCATGATTTTAAATGGTGGACTTAGGACTTTATTACGGCCACACTCAACACTTTCTATACAATAAAACAAGAATTCTTCATTTAAAATTAAGCCACAAATTATGAACTACTCGCTTGCCGTTAGGCCATCTGTACCCAACAAATTTAACCCATTTCCCCCCCCCCCCCCCAAAGTTTCGACGAATCTTTGGAGAACCCGTAAAGCTGAGCGTTTCGATCGTGTTACCATCGGCTAGAGGAAGGTCAACCCCTTCCTCACCCCCACCCCATGTATGTGTTCTGTGAGACAACAAAGCTGAATGGTGCAATGTTTGCAACCCCCCCCCACCCCACCACAACTTTCAATGACACGTGCAGTCGAAGGGAGTTCGTTTCTCTCAGCTACATCCCAGGTCCATCGGAGTCAATCGTGACTTCGGGACCTTGTGACCTTGCCTGCGGGTGGATTCATTTAGCAACGGCAGTTTGGACTGGCGTCAAGATAGTGGCATTCAGTCAATCTGGTGACATTCAATCAATCTGCTGGCATTCAGTCAATCTGGTGACATTCAATCAATCTGCTGGCATTCAGTCAATTCGGTGGCATTCAGTCAATTCGGTGGCATTCAGTCAATTCGGTGGCATTCAGTCAATTCGGTGGCATTCAGTTCAATTCGGTGGCATTCAGTCAATTCGGTGGCATTCAGTCAATTCGGTGGCATTCAGTCAATCTGGTAGCTTTCAGAAAGTGTTGGAAGAAATGAAGAGTCCCGTGACTTCCATCTTATAATTATGATAAAAACCAACAACAAAAAACTTAAGAAAAAGTTCAACGTCCAATGTATTGAGGCTGTAAAGTAAGGCAGTCAATACTCAATGCAGTATTTCTCAAACTGTTTGGGTAACGACACACTAAAAATATTCGGAAATTTTCGCGACAACGAATGAAAATTTTCAAGCCAACTTCAACGATAGAACGAATGCAAAAAAGAAAATGTCGTACACAGACGCCAACTGAATCTAACATTCTTTCCCATGCGAAACACAGGGATTAGTGATTTCCTAGTTGATTTTTTTTTTTAAACACATTTTTTGTGTGCTTTATTTTAAAATTTCATAATAACTTCAGAGCTCAAAACCCTAGCGATTTTAAATATTTGTACTTAATATCGCAACAGACCTGGAAATCTCTCAGGACACACTTATGTGTCGCGACACACAGATTGATAAACACTGACTTAAAGGCAGAAATAATCAAGCGGCAGGTGTCTCGCACTTATTTCCTTTTAATATATTGTATTGGAAACCGAGATTGTTGTAGACAAATTTTTATTTTAAACAAATAAAAGTTACTTTACCAGTCATTCTTTGACACGGTTTTTTGACTCGTCGCATGATTTTAGAAGTTCATCACGTGCCAACACTCCAGCGTCTCCAACACACCAACGACACGAACACACCGACGGCACCAACAACACCAACACACCAGCGTACCAACACACCAGGGTCAACAACACACCAACACACCTACTTCACCAAAACACACCAACTTCACCAACACACTAAGGTCACCTACACACCAACACACCAACGTTACCAACACACCATAGTCACCAACTTCACCAACACACCAACGTTACCAACTCTCCAACGTCACCAACATACCAACTTCACCAACACACCAACATTACCAACACACCATAGTCACCAACACACCAACGTCACCAACACTCCAACGTCACCAACATACCAACTTCACCAACACACCAACGTCACCAACACACCAACGTCACCAACACACCAACGTCACCAACACACCAACGCCACCAACACACCAGCGTCACCAACACATTATAGTCACCAACACACCATAGTCACCAACACACCAGAGGCACCAACACACCAGAGGCACCAACACACCAGAGGCACCAACACACCAGAGGCACTAACCAATACAACGGATCCATAGACCATTAACTCCGCTCATTTTTATTGATAATCAAAAATAAATCTCGTCTCTATACAGGGCAAATTCTAAGACTGTTCAACGCTAAGCCCCTACGGGTCCCATTCTGGGGACTTGCTGGTGGATTCAAGGCTCGGACTAGAGTGCGGGGCCGACCATCCTGATCAAAACTGAGAAGGAAACAAATAAACTAAAAAAATGTGTATGAAGCTGAAATGTGTCAGCGTCCTAGTCCGTTCAGTCAGCCATTGTCGCCATGTTTGAGAATGTTCAACCTTGGCCACGACTCAGAACAAAGAAGTCTGGCTGAATGCTGGCAAAGGGAGACCATTGGAAGTTTGTTCTTGAATTTCGGAGAGAATGTAAATATGGAATTGTCAATACGCAATCGAAGTTTTCTATCGATCCTGTGTTCTTCTCTTACTCCTCCGTGATTTTTCTATTCCCGTAATGTTTGTAACTTTCTATATCAAAAAGCAGCAGGCCGCACATTGTCGACTTGTTTTGTTCTCTCTCTCTCTCTCTCACTCCCACTCTCTCTCTCTCTCTCTTACTCCCTCTCTCTCTCACTCCCACTCTCTCTCTAACTACCACTCTCTCTCTCACTTCCACTCTCTCTCTCACTCCCACTCTCTCTCTAACTCCCACTCTCTTCTCACTCCCACTCTCTCTCTAACTCCCACTCTCTTCTCACTCCCACTCTCTCTCTAACTCCCACTCTCTCTCTAACTCCCACTCTCTCTCTAACTCCCACTCTCTTCTCACTCCAAATCTCTCTCTAACTCCCACTCTCTTCTCACTCCCACTCTCTCTCTAACTCCCACTCTCTCTCTCACTCCCACTCTCTCTCTAACTCCCACTCTCTTCTCACTCCCACTCTCTCTTCATCCTCTCTTCTCTCTCACATTTTTTAATATTTATTTATTTGCTTGTTTTCCAGTTACGATCTTTAAATAATAAGTTTAACTGTTTTGTCTTCCATCTCTTTAGACATGTCTGTTTCTTCCTTCAATCTCTTAGACCTGTCTGTTTCTTCCTTCAATCTCTTAGACATGTCTGTTTCTTCCTTCCATCTCTTTAGACGTGTCTGTTTCTTTCTTCAATCTCTTGCCTTCCATCTCTTTAGACCTGCCTGTTTCTTCCTTCCATCTCTTTAAACTTATCTGTTTCTTCCTTCAATCTCTTGCCTTCCATCTCTTTAGACCTGTCTGTTTCTTCCTTCCATCTCTTTAGACCTGTATGTTTCTTTCTTCAATCTCTTGCCTTCCATCTCTTAAGATCTGTCTGTTTCTTCCTTCCATCTCTTTAAAACTATCTGTTTCTTCCTTCAATCTCTTGCCTTCCATCACTTTAGACCTGTCTGTTTCTTCCTTCCATCTCTTTAGACCTTTCTGTTTCTTTCTTCAATCTCTTGCCTTCCATCTCTTTAGACCTATCTGTTTCTTGCTTCAATCTCTTTAGACCTGTCTGTTTCTTCCTTCAATCTCTTTAGACCTGTCTGTTTCTTCCTTCAATCTCTTGCCTTCCATCTCTTTAGACCTACCTGTCTGTTTCTTCCTTCCATCTCTTTAGACCTGTCTGTTTCTTCCTTCCATCTCTTTAGACCTGCCTGTTTCTTCCTTCAATCTCTTGCCTTCCATCTCTTTAGACCTGTCTGTTTCTTCCTTCCATCTCTTTAGACCTGTCTGTTTCTTGCTTCAATCTCTTTAGACTTGTCTGTTTCTTCCTTCAATCTCTTTAGACCTTTCTGTTTCTTTCTTCAATCTCTTGCCTTCCATCTCTTTAGACCCGTCTGTTTCTTCCTTCCATCCCTTTAGACCTGTCTGTTTCTTCCTTCAATCTCTTGCCTTCCATCTCTTTAGACCTGTCTGTTTCTTCCTTCCATCTCTTTAGACCTGTCTGTTTCTTCCTTCAATCTCTTGCCTTCCATCTCTTTAGACCTGTCTGTTTCTTCCTTCCATCTCTTTAGACCTTTCTGTTTCTTCCTTCAATCTCTTTAGACCTGTCTGTTTCTTCCTTCAATCTATTGCCTTCCATCTCTTTAGACCTGTCTGTTTCTTCCTTCAATCTCTTAACACGCAACGACTTGAAATTTTTCTCTCTACTATATTCATATGATCATTGTTTATGTCATTAAAAATCTTTTTCTAGCACTAAGACAACTGTCCTATTTCACTAATTAACGACCGACCAGCCCCCCCCCCCCATCCTCTAATGTTTCCTATTTTCACTAGCTTCCACATAAATACCCCCCACCATCGTCCACCAACACTGTCCACTACTACTGTCCACGAACACTGTCCACCACCATTCATCAAATCTTTTAAATTGACAAATCCTGGGATTAAATTTCTAATCCGCAGTCCAAAATGTCTTGAAACGTCAAAGCTCTGCCTCCCATAGATCTCCCCCACCTCCAACTCACCCACCTCTCCGAGTTAAAATTTAAAAAAAATTCTTAAAGGAAAACGTTAAAAACAGCTCCCAGACGAAACCAATGTCACGTGACTTGCAGGGGACGCAAATCGGATTTTCCCCAACACCAATAAAGCTAAATAATAGAGTCACATCAAATTTGAGCTCACGGCCACGCAAGTCTGTACCGTTGCCAGACCGCGCAGTCAAAAGGAGAAAATCTTCAAATGCTGGAAGTTAGCTAGTAGCTAGCTAGCTAGCTAGCTGCTGCTTTGTGATAATCAGACTATCATCTTACAAAAAATGAAATGGCAAATACAATAAAACATTACCGCAACTTCAATTCTATCAAGCTATCAAAAAAATAATGTCTACCGTTTTATATAATTTATGTTGCGAGGTACTACAGAAAACATCTGGAAAGAGATCACTGAACACAAAAATGGTAACACAAATATTTATAAATACATTCAATTTTAAACATTCGCGTCTTAATTACAACAAAAACATTCACTAATAAGGACATGATGATGTATATGGGCCGTGTTTATCATGTCGGGTATGTTTTGTTTGGTATAGGAGATATGTTTTAGTCAATTCTTGAAGGCGGAAGTTGTAGAAATGCTGCAAATTTGTAAAAGTAGGGAGTTTCATGGTTTGCGAGTACGAAAAGAGAAAAACCTTTTCCCAAGTGTTTTAGTGCGTGTCTTAGGAACACACAGAATACGTATAGCTGACGAGCGGGTGAATAGACAGAGGGAAGTTCAGTAATATAGGAATAATAATGTCTCCATTCCCTCTTAAAACTATCATAGCAGCTAAATTTTGAATTTGTGTTTGTTTTTCGATGTCTTATTTTGATGAACCTGAAAGATGCGAATTACAATAATCAAGGGGAGAAAACAAAGAGCACTAACTAGGGTTTTTATTGCACTAACCGTTAGGTAGTTAGGGTTTGAACTGATCTGAAGGATGGCGGTGTACGTAGAGCGACAGGTATGAGTGATTAAGTTATTAGCCCACATGTAGGTAGAGCGACAGGTATGAGTGATTAAGTTATTAGCCCACATGTAGGTAGAGTGACATGTATGAGTGATTAAGTTATTAGCTCACATGTAGGTAGGGCGACAGGTATGAGTGATTAAGTTATTAGCCCACATGTAGGTAGAACTACAGGTATGAGTGATTAAGTTATTAGCCCACATGTAGGTAGAGCGACAGGTATGAGTGATTAAGTTATTAGCTCACATGTAGGTAGAGCGACAGGTATGAGTGATTAAGTTATTAGCCCACATGTAGGTAGAGTGACAGGTATGAGTGATTAAGTTATTAGCTCACATGTAGGTAGAGCGACAGGTATGAGTGATTAAGTTATTAGCTCACATGTAGGTAGAGCAACAGGTATGAGTGATTAAGTTATTAGCTCACATGTAGGTAGAGTGACAGGTATGAGTGGTAAAGTTATTTGCCCACATGTAGGTAGAGTGACAGGTATGAGTGATTAAGTTATTAGCCCACATGTAGGTAGAGCGACAGGTATGAGTGATTAAGTTATTAGCCCACATGTAGGTAGGGCGACAGGTATGAGTGATTAAGTTATTAGCCCACATGTAGGTAGAGCGACAGGTATGAGTGATTAAGTTATTAGCCCACATGTAGGTAGAGTGACAGGTATGAGTGATTAATGTCGCCAAGATTCCTGGTCGATGTTGTCAGGTGTGTATCTCATTTAGTCACGTGTCTGGTGTTCAGCTACCTTGACATTGATATCATCTTCTTTCACGGAGTAAACAAAGGGGAGGCTAACAAATAATTGTTTTTTAAGCTGTCGTTAGCACAACGAGTTTTAATGGGATAAGATGATGTCCCTTCCCCAAACTGGTTCACAGGAAGATCACGTCAGCAAACCATCACAAAACGGCCCGCACACAACAAAACCTGCTTGGGTTGAAGTTATAGTTAGTGTTTAGGTTAGAGTTAGGGTTAGAGTTTGGGTTAATGCTAGGGTTAGAGTTAGGGTTAGGGTTAGAGCTGGGGTTAGAGTTAGGGTTGGGGTTAAGGTTAGGTTTAAGTTAGGGTTAGGGTTAGACATTAGAGAGAACAGATTATTGTGCAGACACGACTACCTATGTCTAAAAATAAGATTACTCGAGTTCAATTACGCCTACCGACTTCCTGGTATGTACCAAATGTGAAGATTTGTATTCGATCGATTATTTCCCCGTGCTCAAGGATGCGATCACAATTGGTTGCTTACGTTGGTCAAGTACTGGTGCACTAATAAAAGATTCTTGTGTGTGTGTGTGGTTTTTTTTTTATGGGGGGTAAGGGGGGAACCCAGTCTAGATGCAAAAATTCCCCATTCACTAAGACGAATTGACTCAAGCTTTTTTAAAAAAAAATGTATTTATTTTTTTCTCTATAATACCAGTGGCCTTGTTACCAGTGAGCGTGAAAAATCCCCAAAAACCTTTCTTTGTTATTTTTACATAGATGCTGAAACATTTCGGCACAAACGAGTTGATATTTGATTTCATAATAATAATCAACATTTTTATTTAATATCCGTAGTATTTCAACTACCATGTCATTCAAGTGTGCCCTTAGACGATATAAGTGTGCAGCCTTACACTAAATACATACTAAAATGACAATAAAGTGAATTAAAACATGCTCATTTTCAAATAGAAAATATTGGAGTTTTTGTGAAGAAGTGTAACGAGGGGGGGGGGGGGGGGGAGTGGTTATAAAACAGCCAAAATCGCGTGACGTTATTTATGGTGAGCCCAGTTCCTTACTGGTATACAGTTTTATAAATTATCAATTTACTATTATAATTTTAAAGCAACGCCGACACACCAGTTCTATAGTTCTATTTGTTATTTGGGATTTTGAGTTAAATCAATCCAAATTTTAGATTTAAGATTCTTTAAAGGGAAAATTTCAAGCCTATGGCGATTTCTATATCAAAACAAAATTTTAAGCCTTGAGAATTTTCTTTGAAGAACAAATGTCATCGATTAACGTTAGAAACAAAAAGAAGTCTAATACCCACAAATTCATGGATGTAAGAAGTCTAATAGCCACAAATTCATGGATGTAAGAAGTCTAATATCTACAAATTCATGGATGTAAGAAGTCTAATATCCACAAATTCATGGATGTAAGAAGTCTAATATCCACAAATTCATGGATGTAAGAAGTATAATATCCACAAATTCATGGATGTAAGAAGTCTAATATCCACAAATTCATGGATGTAAGAAGTCTAATATCCACAAATTCATGGATGTAAGAAGTCTAATATCCACAAATTCATGGATGTAAGAAGTCTAATA
>MUZC01001574.1:43664-60479 GCA_002072015.1 Radix auricularia
GGAGAGAGAGAGAGAGAGAGAGAGAGAGAGAGAATGATGGGGGGGAAAATGTGAACATGAAAATATTGATGAATGAAAATAATGAACAACGCTTGCCACCTCGTCACCTTTCTTTGGAACTTTTGAATAGAGGAAAAATATTTTTTCTGGGCCAAAGTTTTAAGTGTTTTTAAAATGTGAAATCTGTAAAATGTTGAAACTTTAGTTGAAAATTATCAGTTAACAAATTTAACAAAATCAAAGCTTTTCATGTTTTGACATCTTCGAGTACAATTGTATCAAAAACTTCTCACAATTCTGTTGTTTCTTGAAAGTAAGCAAATGATATCTTGCAAATGGCCCTTCAAATAAATTCAAATAAACTGTAAACTGTATATTGTTCCATCTCCTCATTCATTCTGTTGATATTTCTTCAACGAATCAATTAATCATCGATTCTATTTATTCATTAAAAAAATAATTTCACAATCAACGTTCTAATGGATAAACTTTATCGTGGTGGAGTTATATGTTAATTTAACAAACAAATTATAACCAATCGATTTGAAATGTTTGCAAGCGCCATGATGAAGTGAAGTGAAGTGAAGTACTGACTTTCCTTGAATGAGAAAGTATGTGCATAATTCATATCATTAATAAGGTACGTAAACACATGTGCTGTGTAAACACATGTGCTATGTAAACACATGTGCTATGTAAACACATGTGCTATGTAAACACATGTGCTATGTAAACACATGTGCTATGTAAACACATAATTCAGAGTTAATACCTTTCAATAAACAAATAAGAAAGGTGTTGATACGTTAGCTAACAAGACAATTGTGACATCTAACCATGCAATACAGGTCACTCAATTCATTATCCCTATACTTACTACTAATAATATAGCTCAACTGATAACATGTGCAATATACGTCACAACTCTATACAATCATTGCAATACACGTCAACACTCTATACAATCATTGCAATATACGTGACCACTCTATACAATCATTGCAATATACGTGACCACTCTATACAATCATTGCAATACACGTCACCACTCTATACAATCATTACAATACACGTCAGAACTCTATACAATCATAGCAATACACGTCACCACTCTATACAATCATACCAATACAATACACGTCACCACTTTATACAATCATTGCAATACAATATACGTCACCACTCTATACAATAATAGCAATACAATACACGTCACCACTCTATACAATCATTGCAATACAGGTCACCACTCTATACAATCATTGCAATACACGTCACCACTCTATACAATCATTGCAATTCAGGTCACCACTCTATACAATCATTGCAATTCAGGTCACCACTCTATACAATCATTGCCATACACGTCACCACTCTATACAATCATAGCAATACACGTCACAACTCTATACAATCATTGCAATACACGTCACCACTCTATACAATCATAGCAATACACGTCACCACTCTATACAATCATTGCAATACAGGTCACTACTCTATACAATCATTGCAATACACGTCACCACTCTATACAATCATTGCAATACACGTCACCACTTTATACAATCATAGCAATACACGTCACCCCTCTATACAATCATTACAATACACGTCACCACTCTATACAATTATTGCATTATACGTCACCACTCTATACAATCATAGCAATACAAAACACGTCATCTCTCTTTACAATCATTGCAATACAATACACGTCACCACTCTATACAATCATAGCAATACAATACACGTCACCACTCAATACAATCATTGCAATACAATACACGTCACCACTCTATACAATCATAGCAATACAGGTCACCATTCTATACAATCATAGCAATACAATACACGTCACCACTCTATACAATCATAGCAATACAGGTCACCACTCTATACAATCATAGCAATACAATACACGTCACCACTCTATACAATCATAGCAATACAATACACGTCACCACTCTATACAATCATAGCAATACACGTCACCACTCTATACAATCATAGCAATACAGGTCACCACTCTATACAATCATTGCAATACACGTCACCACTCTATACAATCATAGCAATACAATATACGTCACCCCTCTATACAATCATAGCAATACAATACACGTCACCACTCTATACAATCATTACAATACACGTCACCACTCTATACAATCATTGCAATACACGTCACCACTCTATATAATCATAGCAATACACGTCACCACTCTATACAATCATTGCAATACACGTCACCACTCTTTACAATCATTGCAATACACGTCACCACTTTATACAATCATTGCAATACACGTCACCACTCTATACAATAATTGCAATACACGTCACCACTCTATACAATCAGTGCAATACAGGTCACCCCTCTATACAATCATTGCAATATACGTCACCACTCTATACAATCATTGCAATACAATATAAGTCACCACTCTATACAATCATTGCAATACACGTTAACCTCTATACAATCATTGCAATACAGGTCACCACTCTATACAATCATAGCAATACACGTCACCACTCTATACAATCATTGCGATACACGTCACCATTCCATACAATCATTTCTCACTATGCACTTAAGATATACATATTCCCTCTACATGCAACAATTAACCAAATACCTCACAATGTGAGTGTACATACAATGTTTCCTTCAAGCTGCGCGGCCGTAAAAATTTCTGACCGACGCCGCAAAGCTGTTTGGAATTACTGCGTATCAGATTCTTAAAAGAATAAAAAAAAATATTTATAATAATTTTTAAATATTATAATATCTTGGTGCTTTTTTTTGTTTTTGTTTGCTGTAAACATTTGTAACAAAAATAGATGGTGTGCAACTTTGCACACAAGTTTGTTATTTTGTACACCATCAACGAACCTTGGAAGAGCTAGAAGCAACATTTGGTAAATGCCCCACCCCAACATTATTTTATTGTTTATAGAGATATGAAAAGAAACATAATAACATGTGGCACTGTCAGTTCATATTTGACATTGCTTCATGTGACACTGTCAGTACCTATTTGACATGGCCTCATGTGACACTGTCAGTATATATTTGACATGGCCTTATGTGACACTGTCAGTACCTATTTGACATGGCCTCATGTGACACTGTCAGTACATATTTGACATGGACTTATGTGACACTGTCAGTACCTATTTGACATGGCCTCATGTGACACTGTCAGTACATATTTGACATGGCCTTATGTGGCAATGTCAGTACCAATTTGACATGGCCTTATGTGACACTGTCAGTACATATTTGACATTACCTTATGTGACACTGTCAGTTCATATTTGACATGGCCTCATGTGACACTGTCAGTTCATATTTAATATTGTCTCATGTGACACTGTCAGTTCCTATTTGATATTGTCTCATGTGACAATGTCAGTTTATATTTGATATCGTCTCATGTGACACTGTCAGTACCTATTTGATATTGTCTCATGTGAAACTGTCAGTTCATATTTGATATAGTCTCATGTGACACTGTAAGTTCATATTCGATATTGTCTCATGTGACACTGTCAGTTCATATTTGATATTGTCTAATGTGACACTGTCAGTTCATATTTGATATTGTCTCATGTGACACTGTCAGTTCACATTTGATATTGTCTCATGTGACACTGTCAGTTCATATTTGACATGGCCTCATGTGACACTGTCAGTTAATATTTGACATGGCCTCATGTGACACTGTCAGTACATATTTGACATGGTCTCATGTGACACTGTCAGTACATATTTGATATCGTCTCCTGTGACACTGTCAGTACATACTTGAAGTTGTCTCATGTGACATTGTCAGTACATATTTGACATTGTCTCATGTGACACTGTCAGTACATATTTGACATCGTCTCATGTGACACTGTCAGTACATATTTGACATTGTCTCATGTGGCACTGTCAGTTCATATTTGACATGGCCTCATGTGACACTGTCAGTACATATTTGACATCGTCTCATGTGGCACTGTCAGTTCATATTTGATATTGTCTCATGTGACACTGTCAGTACATATTTGACATTGCCTCATGTGGCACTGTCAGTACATATTTGACATTGTCTCATGTGGCACTGTCAGTACATATTTGACATTGTCTCATGTGGCACTGTCAGTACATATTTGACATCGTCTCATGTGGCACTGTCAGTACATACTTGACATGGCCTCATGTGACACTGTCAGTACATACTGGAAGTGGTCTCTAAAGATTGTAATTTAAAAAGCCGATTCGCTTTTATCTGACTGTTGCGTGACGAACTCTCAAATTTTAAAAGTTTACATCAAGTTTTTACTCAACATCTAAAACTAAAAGTTTACATCAAGTTTTTACCCAACATCTTAAAGTTTACATCAAGTTTTTACCCAAAATCTTAAAGTTTACATCAAGTTTTTACCCAACATCTAAAAGTTTACATCAAGTTTTTACCCAACATCTAAAAACTTACACACGTTTTTACCTTTTATACAATTTGAATTAGAAGAAAGACACATGATTCGTGCTGCTTACGTCAGAGAGGCGCATGCGCACAGAACTGAAGGACACGTTCTCAAAACTGTGTCTTGTTCTGTAAAATGCAGACAGAATGCCTCAAGGATGCATGCGAACACAGCTTTTCCCAGCGTAATCTTGAATTTTTTCTGTTAAAAGGACACAGATTTAGACCTGATCCATTATTGATTTTTCTATTGGCCAATATCAAGAAGCGTTTGTGTGCATGTGTCTGTGTGTGTTTGTGTGTGTGTCTGTGTGCGTTTGTGTGTGTGTCTGTCTGTGTGTGTGTGTGTGTGTGTGTATGTTTCAAGGCATTGAAATAAACAATAATGACAAACACCAGAAGCAGATTTTTGCTTTAGATATGATGAGAGAAAACGCTGACAGATATAAAGAGAGACAGGCAGAGAGGGAGAGAGAGAGAGGGGGAGGGAGGGAGAGAGAGGCGGAGAGGGAGAGAGGGGGAGGGTGGGAGAGAGAGAGGCGGAGAGGGAGAGAGAGAGGGGGAGGGAGGGAAAGAGAGAGATCGAAGGAGGGAGGGAGAGAGAGGGGGAAAGAGAGGGGAGGGAGGGAGAGAGGGGGAGGGAGGGAGAGAGAGGGGAGAGAGAGGGGAGAGAGAGGGGGAGTGAGGGAGAGAGGGGGATGGAGAGAGAAATAAACTTTTCTAGTCCTCAAAAATGATTGGCTATCATTTGAATAAAATTCGCTAGTCCTCAAACATGATTGGCTATCATTTGAATAAAATTCGCTAGTCCTCAAACATGATTGGCTATCGTTTGAATAAAATTCGCTAGTCCTCAAACATGATTGGCTATCATTTGAATAAAATTCGCTAGTCCTCAAACATGATTGGCTATCATTTGAGAGCATCCATTTTAATTCCCATTTTGTTTAATCTTTTCTCAAACGTGTATGATAATTCAAGCATAATCTATATTTATATAATTCACCAAAGCGAGTCTGTTCAAATCAGCATGAGAAATGACCCCTGGATGGTGCGACCAATCAGTTTATGGTTTGACAAGCGGAGGTGTTGGAGAGAAGTCAAAAATGCTTCTTGCGTTCACTTGCGTTTTTTCTTCACAGAATAGCATGTGACCGCCTTACACGCGGAAGGTCCTGGGCTTAAGTCCCGGCAAAATTATTTTTACATTTTTAATAATACCGTTTTTTGTCCCACTTTTTTCTTTGTTAACATGCCTGACATTCGCTTGACACTCGCTAAAGGCTGCCATTGACAGTTTATGGTTGGTAATCTAGGGTGGTGGGCAGGTTTGATTTCTTCTTGCTGTATTTTGTGTTCTTTCTTTTCCCTCTTTCATTGCACTGTCCATGAGCAAGACTGTGGCGTATGCTACACCGCGGGGGGGGGGGGTAGAATATACTTAAATGTTCAACCCCAGCTCAGTTGATATGTTTCATGTGTTAGTATTCGTACATTTACTTAATGGTTTCGTTACGCAATCTTTGAATAGAATCACCAACAGCCCGAGAAACGATCAAGTCGATTTACACTGTTTAGATATGTAGTGCCTCGAGCTCGTGTTTACTGAAGTCCAAATATTTCAAACTCTCTCTTGAACGTCCTAAAGTCCAAATAATTCAAACTCTCTTGAACGGCCTCAAGTCCTAATATTTCAAACTCTCTTGAACGGCCTCAAGTCCAAATATTTCAAACTCTCTTGAACGGCCTCAAGTCCTAATATTTCAAACTCTCTTGAACGGCCTCAAGTCCAAATATTTCAAACTCTCTCTTGAACGTCCTAAAGTCCAAATATTTCAAACTCTCTCTTGAACGTCCTAAAGTCCAAATATTTCAAACTCTCTCTTGAACGTCCTAAAGTCCTAATATTTCAAACTCTCTTGAACGTCCTAAAGTCCAAATATTTCAAACTCTCTTGAACGGCCTCAAGTCCTAATATTTCAAACTCTCTTGAACGGCCTAAAGTCCAAATATTTCAAACTCTCTCTTGGACGGCCTCAAGTCCAAATATTTCAAACTCTCTCTTGAGCGGCCATTGTATCATGATTAGTCTCCTTTGTGTTACGAAATCAAAATATGAATCTGGCTACACTCTTTAAATTAAACCCAATAAGAAAAAACGACCAGCCATCCGTGATGCTGTCCCATTATTTTCCTCCATTTTAACTTCAAGATTCCGGAACTGAATATTGCGACACAAAGAATGACCGTATTAAATTCCCTTTCTTCGTTAGCAACTCCATTTTCTTTGTCCAATAGCCTTTTGAAAGGGGGACAACTTCAATGTCATCATATTCTTCTGACGAAATGAACAAACGATGCGGATATACGGCTTGATGACATGCGACGCAAGGAGGGAATTTCCGTTAAATCTATTTTTAAATTATGACGTCATCTGGGTTCTATTTTTTTTAATCCGGACCGAGCATGCGGACGCATTTATCTCGTTATTTCAACCAAATTTAGCCCCAGGTTGCTATTCATCGTTTTTAACTGGGGATATTGGGAAAGAATTGTGACTATTCCGATGGGTAGTGGCGAGAGAATCAGGATATGTTACAAAGGGACTGCGTGCTGTGATGCTGTGATGTATAATGGGGGGGGGGGGACAGCGTGTCGGGAAGGTTGGTGGGTAAATTAAGTTATAGGTTGTAAGGATAATAAGGTTGTAAGGTGTATAAGGGGGAGATAAATGTTGGGTTGTAGAGATAATAAGGTTGTAAGGTGTATAAGGGGAGATAAATGGGGGGTTGTAGAGATAATAAGGTTGTAAGGTGTATAAGGGGAGATAAACGGTGGGTTGTAGAGATAATAAGGTTGTAAGGTGTATAAGGGGAGATAAATGGTTGGTTGTAGAGATAATAAGGTTGTAATGTGTATAAGGGGAGATAAATGATGGGTTGTAGAGATAATAAGGTTGTTAGGTGTATAAGGGGAAATAAATGGTGGGTTGTAGAGATAATAAGGTTGTAAGGTGTATAAGGGGAGATAAATGGGGGGTTGTAGAGATAATAAGGTTGTAGGGTGTATAACACCCATCGTTACCACAGCCTGACACACCCTTCGTTACCATAGCCTGACACACCCATCGTTACCACAGCCTGACAACCCTACCGTTAGCCCAGCCTGACACACCTACCGTTACCATAGCCTGACACACCCATCGTTACCACAGCCTGACAACCCTACCGTTACCCCAGCCTGACACACCTACCGTTACCATAGCCTGACACACCCATCGTTACCACAGCCTGACACACCCATCGTAACCACAGTCTGACACACCCATCGTTACCACAGTCTGACACACCCATCGTTACCATAGCCTGACACACCCATCGTTACCACAGTCTGACACACCTACCGTTACCATAGCCTGACACACCCATCGTTACCACAGTCTGACAAACCTACCGTTACCATAGCCTGACACACCCATCGTTACCACAGTCTGACACACCCATCGTTACCACAGTCTGACACACCCATCGTTACCACAGTCTGACACACCCATCGTTACCACAGCCTGACACACCCATCGTTACCACAGTCTGACACACCTACCGTTACCACAGTCTGACACACCGACCGTTACCATAGTCTGACACACCCATCGTTACCACAGTCTGACACACCTACCGTTACCATAGTCTGACAAACCCATCGTTACCATAGCCTGACACACCCATCGTTACAACAGTCTGACACACCCATGGTTACCACAGCCTGACACACCGACCGTTACCACAGTCTGACACACCCATCGTTACCACAGTCTGACACACCGACCGTTACCATAGTCTGGCACACCCATCGTTACCATAGCCTGACACACCCATCGCTACCACAGTCTGACACACCCATCGTTACCATAGCCTGACACACCCATCGTTACTACAGCCTGACACACCCATCGTTACCCCAGCCTGACACACCCACCGATACCCCAGCCTGACACACCCATCGTTACCACAGCCTGACACACCTACCGTTACCACAGCCTGACACACCGACCGTTACAACAGTCTGACACACCCATCGTTACCACAGTCTGACACACCCATCGTTACCACAGTCTGACATACCCATCGTTACCATAGCCTGACACACCCATCGTTACCATAGCCTGACACACCCATCGTTACCACAGTCTGACACACCCATTGTTACCACAGTCTGACACACCCATCGTTACCATAGCCTGACACACCCATCGTTACCACAGCCTGACACACCCATCGTTACCACAGTCTGACACACCCATCGTTACAACAGCCTGACACACCCATTGTTACCATAGCCTGACACACCCATCGTTACCATAGCCTGACACACCCATCGTTACCATAGCCTGACTAACCCATCGTTACCATAGCCTGACACACCTATCGTTACCATAGCCTGACTAACCCATCGTTACCATAGCCTGACACACCTATCGTTACCATAGCCTGACTAACCCATCGTTACCACAGTCTGACACACCCATCGTTACCATAGCCTGACACACCCATCGGTTCCACAGCCTGACACACCCATCGTTACCATAGCCTGACACACCCATCGTTACCATAGCCTGACACACCCATCGTTACCATAGCCTGACACACCCATCGTTACCATAGCCTGACACAACCTATCGTTACCACAGCCTGACACACCCATCGTTACCACAGCCTGACACACCGACCCTTACCATAGCCTGACACACCCATCGTTACCATAGCCTGACACACCCATCGTTACCATAGCCTGACACACCCATCGTTACCACAGCCTGACACACCGACCGTTACCACAGCCTGACACACCCATCGTTACCACAGTCTGACACACCGACCGTTACCATAGCCTGACACACCGACCGTTAACATAGCCTGACACACCCACCGATACCCCAGCCTGACACACCGACCGTTACCATAGCCTGACACACCGACCCTTACCATAGCCTGACACACTCATCGTTACCACAGCCTGACACACCCATCGTTATCATAGCCTGACACACCCATCGTTACCACAGCCTGACACACCTACCGTTACCATAGCCTGACACACCCATCGTTACCATAGCCTGACAAAACCTATCGTTACCACAGTCTGACACACCCATCGTTACCACAGCCTGACACACCTACCGTTACCACAGCCTGACACACCCATCGTTACCACAGTCTGACACACCCATCGTTACCACAGTCTGACACACCCATCGTTACCACAGTCTGACACACCCATCGTTACCATAGCCTGACACACCCATCGTTACCACAGCCTGACACACCTACCGTTACCACAGCCTGACACACCGACTGTTACCCCAGCCTGACACACCTACCGTTACCCCAGCCTGACACACAAACCGTTACCATAGCCTGACACACCCACTGTTACCCCAGCCTGACACACCGACTGTTACCACAGCCTGACACACCGACCGTCACCCCAGCCTGACACACTGACTGTTACCACAGCCTGACACACCGACTGTTACCACAGCCTGACACACCGACTGTTACCACAGCCTGACACACCGACTGTTACCACAGCCTGACACAACGACTGTTACCACAGCCTGACACACCGACCGTCACCCCAGCCTGACACACCGACTGTTACCACAGCCTGACACACCAACCGTTACCACAGCCTGACACACCGACCGTCACCCCAGCCTGACACACCATTCGTTACCCCAGCCTGACACACCCACTGTTACCACAGCCTGACACACCGACCGTTACCCCAGCCTGACACACCCACTGTTACCACAGCCTGACACACCAACCGTTACCCCAGCCTGACACACCGACTGTTACCACAGCCTGACACACCCATCGTTACCCCAGCCTGACACACCGACTGTTACCACAGCCTGACACACCGACCGTCACCCCAGCCTGACACACCGACCGTTACCCCAGCCTGACACACCCATCGTTAACATAGCCTGACACACCGACCGTTACCCCAGCCTGACACACCCATCGTTACCATAGCCTGACACACCGATTGTTACCCCAGCCTGACACACCCACCGATACCCCAGCCTGACACACCAACCGTTACCACAGCCTGACACACCCATCGTTACCACAGCCTGACACACCGACCGTTACCCCAGCCTGACACACCGACTGTTACCACAGCCTGACACACTCATGGTTACCATAGCCCTTCCCAACTCATCATTGCGCTCACTTCTCTCTCACTGTCTCATCAGTCAATCATTCACCAACCCACGTGACCAAATGGTCTAAAATTGCTTGTCACGCCCCTACGATTTTAAATGCGGTCAGATATGAAGATGACGTCACCGTGACCCAATTTTATTTTTCATTTGAAACAAGTGCATGTAAAAATAGATCCAATATGTTTTAGAACAAATACATATCATTCACAACATGCACTCAGTGCTCCTATGGAGTCTGTGCCACACTGAGCGCATGTTGTGCATTATATTTATTTGTTCTAAAACATATTGAATCTATGGAGAGAGAGGGAATATATCTGCAGCGATCAATTATTATAAATGGTTTGTTTGGACAGTGTTAGGACACAAGTTTGAGAGATGGTTGGCGTGATGCTCCCATAAAGCGTCCACATTTAAAACAGATTTATTTGTTGGATCAGAATATTTTGGTACATTTCTGAAAATTTTTACTGGCTTTAAACTTCCGTCTGATGAGCTGCTCGATTCAGCTCATGTTAAAAGATGTGATGATTGTTGTCTAAAAGATGTGAGGATTGTTGTCTAAAAGACGTGACGATTGTTGTCAAAGATATGTGGTGATTGGTTTCTGAAAGATGTGATGATTGTTGTCTAAAAGATGTGATGATTGTTGTCTAAAAGATGTGATGGTTGTTGTCTAAAAGATGAGAGGATGGTGTCTAAAAGATGTGATGATTGTTGTCTAAAAGATGTGATGGTTGTTGTCTAAAAGATGTGATGGTTGTTGTCTAAAAGATGTGAGTATGGTGTCTAAAAGATGTGATGATTGTTGTGTAAAAGATGTGATGATTGTTGTCTAAAAGATGTGAGGATGGTGTCTAAAAGATGTGATGATTGTTCTGTAAAAGATGTGATGATTTTTGTCTAAAAGATGTGATGGTTGTTATCTAAAAGATGTGATGATTGTTGTGTAAAAGATGTGATGATTTTTGTCTAAAAGATGTGATGGTTGTTGTCTAAAAGATGTGATGATTGTTGTCTAAAAGATGTGATGATTTTTGTCTAAAAGATGTGATGATTGTTGTGTAAAAGATGTGATGATTTTTGTCTAAAAGATGTGATGAATGTTGTGTACAATATGTGATGATTTTTTGTCTAAAAGATGTGATGGTTGTTTTCTAAAAGATGTGATGATTGTTGTGTAAAAGATGTGATGATTTTTGTTTAAAAGATGTGATAATTGTTGTGTAAAAGATGTGATGATTTTTGTCTAAAAGATGTGATGGTTGTTGTGTAAAAGATGTGATGATTGTTGTGTAAAAGATGTGATGATTTTTGTCTAAGAGGATGTGATGGTTGTTGTCTAAAAGATGTGATGATTTTTGTCTAAAAGATGTGAGGATGGTGTCTAAAAGATGTGATGAATGTTGTGTAAAAGATGTGATGATTTTTGTCTAAAAGATGTGATGGTTGTTGTCTAAAAGATGTGATGATTTTTGTCTAAAAGATGTGAGGATGGTGTCTAAAAGATGTGAGGATGGTGTCTAAAAGTTGTGATGATTGTTGTCCAAAAGATGTGATGATTGGTGTCTGAAAGAAATGATGATTGTTGCCTAAAAGATGTGAGGATTGGTGTCTAAGTTATGTGACTGTTATAGTGTATGTAATGTATGTTATTTTGACTTCATCCTCCCCAGAAAGGCTTATTAATTTATGAACGCATTAGATTATCTCATTTTTTAAAAAAAAATTCATCTCGTTTACCAGGGGCCTTATGTCAAATGTTTGAGGACTACTGTAGCAAAGCCAAGCAAAAGTTGTAAAATACATAATACACAAACTAATATTGCAAGGGGACAATAAATTTGAGTTTTATTTATAAACTAATACTACTACAACTTCCTCCTTTTTCCTATATTCTGTGTTCTTGTTTGTGTTTGGTTTTCCTTTCTTTTCATTTTACATATACATTATATGATTAATACGTATTTATGTAATAAAGTATTTCATGTTATTGTACTGATGAAGGCATTTGCCTATACGTCTACTGTAGAGTTAGTTTATAATATAAAGCTCAAATTTATTTTCTTCTTGCACAATTAGTTTGTGTAATTTGTATTTTATTTAAAAGATTTATGAAGCCACCAAGCAGTATGATGTATTTAAAAAGTTGTATAATTTCTCATACAAAATCATTAATTCTAACATGATTGAACACACACACCTTATAACATCACCTCACACACCTTATAACATCACCTCACACACATAACGCCACCTCACACACCTGGAAACACCACTTCACCCACCTTGCAACACCTCTTCACACACCTCACAAAACTCACTCAAGACGTGACAACCTCCACCAACACTCCACCAACACTCCACCAACACTCCACCAACACTCCACCAACACTCCACCAACACTCCACCAACACTCCACCAACAGTCATGTGTGGATAAACAGCTTATCTCTAATATTCCTTCCCGTTAAGCGGAATGAAATTGTTTCCCCTTTCCCCCCAGGGGCGTTGATTAGATCCCAGGACGAGAGGGTGACCACGGGATCTCTGATAACGTCGCCCCCATCCATCAATGCTGGACGGCAGGAAGAAAGTCGTTGATCGCTGTCAGAGGATGAAGAATGTCTGCATTGGTGAGGACATGGCATCGGAACAAATGGAAGACATTAAGAATCTGGGGATATGAGACTTTACCAGCTAAAGAAACAACTACCAGGGGTGGTATAACATTTAGCCCCTAACTGGTGTGGTATAACATTTAGCTCCTAACTGGTGTGGTATAACATTTAGCTCCTAACTGTTGTGGTATAACATTTAGCTCCTAACTGTTGTGGTATAACATTTAGCTCCTAACTGGTATGGTGTAACATTTAGCTCCTAACTGGTGTGGTGTAACATTTAGCTCCTAACTGGTATGGTATAACATTTAGCTCCTAACTGGTATGGTATAACATTTAGCTCCTAACTGTTGTGGTATGACATTTAGCCCCTAACTGTTGTGGTATAACATTTAGCTCCTAACTGGTATGGTATAACATTTAGCTCCTAACTGGTATGGTATAACATTTAGTTCCTAACTGGTGTGGTATGACATTTAGCCCCTAACTGTTGTGGTATAACATTTAGCTCCTAACTGGTGTGGTATAACATTTAGCTCCTAACTGTTGTGGTATAACACTTAGCTCCTAACTGGTATGGTGTAACATTTAGCTCCTAACTAGTGTGGTGTAACATTAAACTCCTGCATGGTGTTATGTAACATTTAGCTCCTAACTGGTGTGTTATAGCATTTAGCTCCTAACTGGTGTGGTATAACACTTAGCTCCTAACTGGTATGGTGTAACATTTAGCTCCTAACTAGAGTGGTGTAACATTAAACTCCTGCATGGTGTTATGTAACATTTAGCTCCTAACTGGTGTGGTATAGCATTTAGCTCCTAACTGGTGTGGTATAACACTTAGCTCCTAACTGGTTTGGTGTAACATTTAGCTCCTAACTAGAGTGGTGTAACATTAAACTCCTGCATGGTGTTATGTAACATTTAGCTCCTAACTGGTGTGGTATAACCACTACTTTATACATCAATCTTTTATTAAAGGTGACACCACTACTTTATACATCAATCCTTTATAACAGGTGACACCTTTACTGGCAATTTTGCATAACATCATCTCTGATGTGCTAGTTGGATAGGGATCCCTACATGCACAATGATGTGCTGGTTGGAAAGGGATCACTACATACACTGATTTGATTGCTTGATAAGGATCCCTGCACACACTGATGTTTCGGTTGGATAGGGATACCTAAATACACAACGATGTGCTGTTTGGAGAGCAGTCCCTACATGAAAATGATGCACTGGTTTGAAAGGGATCGCTACACACTTAGGTGTTGGTTGGTTGGATAGGGATCCCTATATACACAATGATGTTTTGGCTGGATAGGGATCCCCATAAAAACTGATGAGCTGGTTGGATAAGTATCCATGCATGCACCTGATGAGCTGGTTGGATAGGTATCCCTACATTCACCTGATGTGCTGGTTGGATAGGTATCCCTACATGCACCTGATGTGCTGGTTGGATAGGTATCCATACATGCACCTGATGTGCTGGTTGGATAGGTATCCCTACATTCACCTGATGTGCTGGTTGGATAGGTATCCCTTCTCACAAACTAATCGTTTGATCCGTAGTGTAATGAATGAGAAGTGATCGTTGGGTTACTACCCGTATCAATATTTTATTCTAACAGCACTGAACTGTTCGTTATAATTCATGCAGTTGAGAGAAAAACACAGCAACTGTTAAATACAATCACTTCTGTAAATAAACACTATTTCTCGTGACGCACATAAATCAAGGCGACCTTACAAAGAAAACCAGAACTACCGAGTAGACATGGAAATTAAAGAGCAAAAAACAACTTTGTATAGACTAAGCCAATCTCTGAGTATACCAAGAAAAGCAGCAACAACAAAATGATGAAGACGTCACCAGTCGCCGGCAGCAGATGATCGAAGCGTACAAAAGAGATGAGTAGCTTAACTGATAGGCTCGGTAGGAATACATGTTTTTAAACACATGCCCGGACCCTCAAGGTCCCTTGAGGCACGCTCAGGTCATAATCTTTCACCAGGCAACGTGTGACTTAATTCAGACCCAAACGCATAAAACCAGAGGAAACACCAATTAGCGGGCTCCGTGGACGTGTTAACGAGACAGTAGCGCATCACATCTTATGCTTCCAAGAGCTACAAGACTTACACTCCAACGTAACACCTTATTTACCAACAACAAAATGATAAACCTGAGGTAGGGAAACTGTGATCCGTGGGCTGATGCGGCCCACTGTGTGGGCTGATGCGGCCCACTGTGTGGGCTGATGCGGCCCACTGTGGTTTTGTGGGGCCCGCGGCAGGCGATAAAAATTAATAAATTCATGTTAGATTGGAATGTTTGAGTTTAAACTAAGGATAAAAAAATTAATCGAAACCTCTTTCTTTTTGATGTTATATACTTTATAAGAAAAGTTTATATTTCATCGACTGTTCGCTGGCCGCAGTGTTAACACAGAATAGTCAGATGCTACTCTGAGCCTGGGCTTCGCCAATATCGGTCTAAAGTCTAAAGGCTTAGAAATAATATGTGGCGCTAAACTATCAAATATTTGTAACATTTTTACAGATACCACCAGCAAGATAAACAAAGCCACAAATAGCACTTGAAATCATGACTCTATTTCAACTGGATGAATCGGTGGATGCCTAAACTTCATCCATCACGACAAATGTTCTATCCATATGGATACACTCATCCATCACAACAAATGATCTATCCATATGGAAACACACATCCATCACGACAAATGATTTATCCTTATGGATACACTCATCCATCACGACAAATGATCTATCCTCATGGATACACTCATCCATCACGACAAATGTTCTATCCATATAGAAACACACATAAATCCCGACAAATGATCTATCCTCATAGATACACTCATCCATCACGACAAATGATCTATCCTCATGGATAAAATCATCCATCACGACAAATGATCTATCCATATGGATACAATCATCCATCACGACAAATGTGATATCCATATTGTTACGTATCTAGGCATTGTTACCTATTTTTTTTTGTTGTTTTCCCTTGACCTGTTGCGGTCGAGAGACGGGTAGAAATTCCCGAGGTTGTCTGCCCCTTTTGTGTAATGAGTTTTTTTTTATTAGCGGCGGCGAGTTCAAGCCACACAGACCGTGTGACCGGTCCTTGACCTGTGTGTTTTCATCTGGTCAAAAATATGATGTTTTATTTTTCCGTCTCTTTAGAGAAGGTTCTAGCTCTGTCTTGTTGTTCACTTGTCCTGTTCTCGAATAGTATTCGAGAAACTACTAGATTTGTCTTGAGCTCGACGCGCGGTGGACTATAAAAAGACCGCCCGTATAACGTTGGGACGGACAAGACATACGGAGACAGCCGTGAGACAGAATAGCGGAGACTTTGCGTGACCCCTGCGTGGTATTGATAGAGTAAGTTAAGATTTTTCCTTTTCAAGGCCTTGCTGGTAATTGTAGTTATA
>MUZC01001574.1:66316-86484 GCA_002072015.1 Radix auricularia
TTGTCTTGAGCTCGACGCGCGGTGGACTATAAAAAGACCGCCCGTATAACGTTGGGACGGACAAGACATACGGAGACAGCCGTGAGACAGAATAGCGGAGACTTTGCGTGACCCCTGCGTGGTATTGATAGAGTAAGTTAAGATTTTTCCTTTTCAAGGCCTTGCTGGTAATTGTAGTTATATTTTAAAACTCTTGAAGTGTAATATTTTTACATGCCATTTTTGTAAAAGGGTTTGGTCAACCTATCAATTCTGTATTGAGTAGATGTTTGTGGGTTTTTTTCGCTTGTAACTTAATGTGATTCATTTAAAAGTACTATTTGATTTATATTTTATTAAACATTAAGTTAATATTTTACTTTCCGATTTCTTGTGTTATTCATTGTAAGTCTGTGGTTAAATTCAGACTTAAGATAAGTGACACAACTGCTTTTTCTATTGTCACGTTCCCCTAGACAAGCCAATACCAATTAGAATAGATAGAATTCAATTCGTAATACGTGACAATATGGATACACTCATCCATCACGACAAATGATCTATCCTCATGGATACAATCATCCATCACGACAAATGATCTATCCATATGGATACAATCATCCATCACGACAAATGTTATAACCATATGGATACACTCATCCATCACTACAAATGATCTATCCTCATGGATACACTCATCCATCACGACAAATGATCTATCCTCATGGATACAATCATCCATCACGACAAATGATCTATCCATATGGATACAATCATTCATCACGACAAATGTTATATCCATATGGATACACTCATCCATCACGACAAATGATCTATCCTCATGGATACACTCATCCATCACGCCCAATGATCTATCCTCATGGATACACTCATCCATCACGACAAATGATCTATCCACATTCCCATAAGCCCAGCAGTCCCCATCTCCCCGTCTCCCTTTCATTTCACGGCTCAAAGCGCCGTACAATAAAGTTATGATGTTTCCAATAGCGGCGCGCGGGTGGCCACTGGGTCAATGGCCGGATGGGATAAGCCAAAAAACATTGGGCCTGTTGGTGGCCGGAGAGATGGACAGACGAGACGAGGACATGCTGAGTCGGAATGACTGTCAGGAGTTGGAGAGAGATCGGGAGGATGTACGGGAGGTAATGGGACACATCACCACCAACATCGGGAGGATGTACGGGAGGTAATGGGACACATCACCCCCAACATCGGGAGGATGTACGAAAGGTAATAGGACACATCACCACTAACATCGGGAGGATGTACGGGAGGTAATGGGACACATCACCACTAACATCGGAGGATGTACGAGAGGTAATGGGACACATCACCACCAACATCGGGAGGATGTACGGGAGGTAATGGGACACATCACCACTAACATCGGGAGGATGTACGGGAGGTAATGGGACACATCACCACCAACATTGGGAGGATGTACGGGAGGTAATGGGACACATCACCACCAACATCGGAGGATGTACGGGAGGTAATGGGACACATCACCACTAACATCGGGAGGATGTACGGGAGGTAATGGGACACATAACCACTAACATCGTGAGGATGTACGAGAGGTAATGGGACACATCACCACTAACATCGGGAGGATGTACGGGAGGTAATGGGACACATCACCACCAACATCGGGAGGATGTACGGGAGGTAATGGGACACATCACCACCAACATTGGGAGGATGTACGGGAGGTAATGGGACACATCACCACCAACATTGGGAGGATGTACGGGAGGTAATGGGACACATCACCACCGACATCGTAGTACGTACTTTGGGGTGGGGGAGGGGGAAGAAAAATCTGTGTAAGATTGCTATGAGAAATCTAAAATGAAAGGGAAATAGAAATCTGCAATTCACTAAGATGATAGACTGTTGGTGCATTAAGACGATAGACTGTTGGTACAATAAGATGATAGACTGTTGGTGTATTAAGACGATAGACTGTTGGTACAATAAGATGATAGACTGTTGGTACAATAAGATGATAGACTGTTGGTACAATAAGATGATAGACTGTTGGTACAATAAGATGATAGACTGTCGGTACAATAAGATGATAGACTGTTGGTACAATAAGACGATAGACTGTTGGTAGAATAAGACGATAGACTGTTGGTACAATAAGATGATAGACGGTACAATAAGATGATAGACTGTCGGTACAATAAGATGATAGACTGTTGGTACAATAAGATAATAGACTGTTGGTACAATAAGACGATAGACTGTTGGTACAATAAGATGATAGACTGTTGGTACAATAAGGGGATAGACTGTTGGTTCAATAAGATAATAGACTGTTGGTGCAATAAGATAATAGACTGTTGGTGCAATAAGATAATAGACTGTTGGTACAATAAGACGATAGACTGTTGGTGCAATAAGATAATAGACTGTTGGTACAATAAGATAATAGACTGTTGGTGCAATAAGATAATAGACTGTTGGTACAATAATGTGATAGACTGTTGGTGCAATAAGATAATAGACTGTTGGTGCAATAAGATAATAGACTGTTGGTGCAATAAGATAATAGACTGTTGGTGCAATAAGACGATAGACTGTTGGTACAATAAGGTGATAGACTGTTGGTACAATAAGATAATAGACTGTTGGTACAATAAGACGATAGACTGTTGATACAATAAGATAATAGACTGTTGGTACAATAAGATGATAGACTGTTGGTACAATAAGATAATAGACTGTTGGTATAATAAGATGATAGACTGTTGGTGCAATAAGATAATAGACTGTTGATACAATAAAATAATAGACTGTTGGTACAATAAGATGATAGACTGTTGGTACAATAAGATGATAGACTGTTGGTACAATAAGATAATAGACTGTCGGTACAATAAGACGATAGACTGTTGGTACAATAAGACGATAGACTGTTGGTACAATAAGATGATAGACTGTTGGTACAATAAGATGATAGACGGTACAATAAGATGATAGACTGTCGGTACAATAAGATGATAGACTGTTGGTACAATAAGATAATAGACTGTTGGTACAATAAGTCGATAGACTGTTGGTACAATAAGGGGATAGACTGTTGGTTCAATAAGATAATAGACTGTTGGTGCAATAAGATAATAGACTGTTGGTACAATAAGATAATAGACTGTTGGTGCAATAAGATAATAGACTGTTGGTGCAATAAGATAATAGACTGTTGGTACAATAAGGGGATAGACTGTTGGTTCAATAAGATAATAGACTGTTGGTACAATAAGATAATAGACTGTTGGTACAATAAGATAATAGACTGTTGGTGCAATAAGACGATAGACTGTTTGTGCAATAAGATAATAGACTGTTGTACAATAAGATAATAGACTGTTGGTGCAATAAGATAATAGACTGTGGGTACAATAATGTGATAGACTGTTGGCGCAATAAGATAATAGACTGTTGGTGCAATAAGATAATAGACTGTTGGTGCAATAAGATAATAGACTGTTGGTGCAATAAGACGATAGACTGTTGGTACAATAAGGTGATAGACTGTTGGTACAATAAGATAATAGACTGTTGGTGCAATAAGATAATAGACTGTTGGTGCAATAAGACGATAGACTGTTGGTACAATAAGATAATAGACTGTTGGTACAATAAGATAATAGACTGTTGGTACAATAAGACGATAGACTGTTGGTACAATAAGGTGATAGACTGTTGATACAATAAGATAATAGACTGTTGGTACAATAAGGTGATAGACTGTTGGTACAATAAGATAATAGACTGTTGGTACAATAAGATAATAGACTGTTGGTACAATAAGATAATAGACTGTTGGTACAATAAGATGATAAACTGTCGGTGCATTAAGGTGATAGACTGTTGATTTAAAACAAAATGTTGAAGAATAAGGAAAGAAGAGATTAGATAATTCTGAATGGAGGCATCTGTGGGCTGGGGGAGGGGTGGAGAAACATTGTGTAGTATGAAGTCTTGAGAGATGTGGCAACGGAGAGACACATAACTGATTTGGAAGAGAAGGGTTTAAAGGAGGAATGATACGAGAGAAGGTGAACATTTAATAGAGGAAGAAGAGTTGGGCAATAAATAGAGGGCTTACGGTGATTGGACCATCAATAAAGGGCATACGGTGATTGGGACATCAATAGAGGGCATACGGTGATTGGGACATCAATAGAGGGCATACGGTGATTGGGCCATCAATAGAGGGCATACGGTGATTGGGCCATCAATAGAGGGCATACGGTGATTGGGCCATCAATAGAGGGCATATGGTGAATGGGCCATCAATAGATGGCATACGGTGATTGGACCATCAATAGAGGGCATATGGTGATTGGGCCATCAATAGAGGGCATACGGTGATTGGGCAATCAATAGAGGGCATACGGTGATTGGGCCATAAATAGAGGACATACGGTGATTGGGCCATCAATAGAGGGCATACGGTGATTGGGCCATCAATAGAGGGCATACGGTGATTGGACCTGACTGGGAACAAATATAAATGAGATTTCTGGGCCTTGTATACGGACGAAAATACACCGGAGAAGTCTGAACTGTATGGCATTGATCGTACTCTTTGACCTATGACCTTTGAGCTTTGATCGGGAATTTCAGCATAGACCCAATGCCGTACCATTTCAACTCCACTTAATGGATTGCTCCCTGAGCTAGGAGATATGGTGTGAGGAAGCCACCCTAAGACGGTATAAGCAGTGTCAGAAATAGATTTATGTCCTATGTAATCAATAGGACGAATGGTTCAGAACGATGTGACGGTCTGATTTAGAATACGACAGGGGCGTCGGCTTAGGGATGGTAGATGATGGCGTCAGTTGGGTCACGGCTAAAAGGTTTTAAAGGATGGTAGATGATGGCGTCAGTGGGGTCAAGGCTAAAAGGTTTTAAGGGATGGTAGATGATGGCGTCAGTTGGGTCAAGGCTAAAAGGTTTTAAGGGATGGTAGATGATGGTGTCAGTTGGGTCAAGGCTAAAAGGTTTTAAGGGATGGTAGATGATGGCGTCAGTTGGGTCAAGGCTAAATGGTTTTAAGGGATGGTAGATGATGGCGTCAGTAGGGTCAAGGCTAAAAGATTTTAAGGGATGGTAGATGATGGCGTCAGTTGGGTCAAGGCTAAAAGGTTTTAAGGGATGGTAGATGATGGCGTCAATTGGGTCAAGGCTAAAAGGTTTTAAGGGATGGTAGATGATGGCATCAATTGGGTCAAGGCTAAAAGGTTTTAGGGGATTGTAGATGATGGCGTCAGTTGGGTCAAGGCTAAAAGGTTTCAAGGGATTGTAGATGATGACGTCAGTTGGGTCACGGCTAAAAGGTTTTAAGGGATGATAGATGATGGCGTCAGTTGCTAGAGGCAATGATCGGCATCAGTGTATTGATGTAAGTGATGGTATTGGATTGGGGCAATGATCAGCATCAGTGTATTGATGTAAGTGATGGTATGGGTTTTGGGAAATGATGGGCATTAGTGTGTATTGATGTCAGTGATGGTATGGGCTAAAGGCAATGATGGGCATCAGTGTATGGATGTAAGTGATAGTATGGGTTTTGGGCAATGATGGGCATCAGTGTATTGATGTAAGTGATGGTGTGGGATTGGGGCAATGATGGGCATCATTGTATTTATGTAAGTGATGGTATGAGCTAGAGGCAATGATCGGCATCAGTGTGTATTGATGTAAGTGATGGTATGAGCTAGAGGCAATGATGGGCATCAGTGTATTGATGTAAGTGATGGTAGTGGCTAGATGCAATGATGGGCATCAGTGTGTATTGATGTAAGTGATGGTATGAGCTAGATGAAATGAAGAGCTCTACAGTGTAAGTTATAATACGGGAAGACAAGGAGATGTTTTTTCTGGGATTTAGATGATGGGTAACCGTGTAGAGTTGTTAGAGTTGATGGCTAATGTAAGATGGGTAACCATGTAGAGTTGTTAGAGTTCACAGCTAATGTAAGATGGGTAACCATGTACAGTTGTTTGAGTTCACAGCTAATGTAAGATGGGTAACCATGTAGAGTTGTTAGAGTTCACAGCTAATGTAAGATGGGTAACCATGTAGAATTGTTAAAGTTGATGGCTAATGTAAGATGGGTAACCATGTAGAGTTATTAGAGATGATGGCTAATGTAAGATGGGTAACCATGTAGAGATGTTAGAGTTGATGGCTAATGTAAGATGGGTAACAATGTAGAGTTGCCCAGAGTTGATGGCTAATGTAAGATGGGTAATCATGTAGAGTTGTTAGAGTTGATGGCTAATGTAAGATGGTTAACCATGTAGAGTTGTTAGAGTTCACAGCTAATGTAAGATGGTTAACCATGTAGAGTTGTTAGAGTTGATGGCTAATGTAAGATGGGTAACCATGTAGAGTTGTTAGAGTTGATGGCTAATGTAAGATGGGTAACCATGTAGAGTTGTTAGAGTTGATGGCTAATGTAAGATGGTTAACCATGTAGAGTTGTTAGAGTTGATGGCTAATGTAAGATGGTTAACCATGTAGAGTTGTTAGAGTTGATGGCTAATGTAAGATTGGTAACCATGTAGAGTTATTAGAGTTGATGGTTAATGTAAGATGGTTAACCATGTAGAGTTATTAGAGTTGATGGTTAATGTAAGATGTGTAACCATGTAGAGTTGTTAGAGTTGATGGCTAATGTAAGATGGGTAATCATGTAGAGTTATTAGAGTTGATGGCTAATGTAAGATGGGTAACCATGTAGAGTTGTCCAGAGTTGATGGCTAATGTAAGATGGGTAACCATGTAGAGTTGTTAGAGTTGATTGCTAATGTAAGATGGGTAACCATATAGAGTTGTTTGAGTTCACAGCTAATGTAACATGGGTAACCATGTAGAGTTGTTTGAGTTCACAGCTAATGTAAGATGGGTAACAATGTAGAGTTGTCCAGAGTTGATGGCTAAGGGCGAGACTATTAGAGGATTAACCCAAATACGACGACGGGATTGTCTCTTGATTCAAGTGACGTCATAGAAAGGCTCTCAAACTGCTAGGGACTGGGGTGTCGATAACAGCAACAGAGGACCATGCTGGGCTGAGATATGGGAAACGGGAGAATTCGTTTAGAGATGGGGTGTTATAATTTGAGATTGAGGCTGTTAGGTAAAGTGGGGGGATGAAGAAGATGTTGTGTTACAATGTGGGTTTGAGGCTAGTAGGTCTAGTGGCGGGTTGTAGAAGGAGATGGTGTGTTACAGTGTGGGTTTGAGGCTAGTAGGTCTAGTGGCGGGTTGTAGAAGGAGATGGTGTGTTACAGTATGGGTTTGAGGCTAGTAGGTCTAGTGGCGGGTTGTTAAAGGAGATGGTGTGTTACAGATGGTGTGTTACAGATGGTGTGTTACAGATGGTGTGTTACAGTATGGGTTTGAGTCTAGTAGGTCTAGTGGTGGGATGTAGAAGATGGAGATGGTGTGTTACAGTATGGATTTGAGGCTAGTAGGTCTAGTGGCGGGTTGTAAAAGGAGATGGTGTGTTACAGATGGTGTGTTACAGATGGTGTGTTACAGATGGTGTGTTACAGTATGGGTTTGAGGCTAGTAGATCTAGTGGCGGGTTGTAGAAGGAGATGGTGTGTTACAGTATGGGTTTGAGGCTAGTAGGTCTAGTGGCGGGTTGTAAAAGGAGATGGTGTGTTACAGATGGTGTGTTACAGATGGTGTGTTACAGATGGTGTGTTACAGTATGGGTTTGAGTCTAGTAGGTGTAGTGACGGGTTGTAGAAGATTGAGATGGTGTGTTACAGTATGGGTTTGAGGCTAGTAGGTGTAGTGACGGGTTGTAGAAGGAGACGGTGTGTTACAGTATGGGTTTGAGGCTAGTAGGTCTAGTGGCGGGTTGTAAAAGGAGATGGTGTGTTACAGATGGTGTGTTACAGATGGTGTGTTACAGATGGTGTGTTACAGTATGGGTTTGAGGCTAGTAGGTGTAGTGACGGGTTGTAGAAGATGGAGATGGGACAGCAAGGGATATTACGTGTCCCATTTATGTTGGAGTTGAAAGAATAGCTTGGCCCTGGGATGGGTGATAGACAAGGATTATAAGAACTTGACCACCGCGGCCCCCACCCCCAAGCAATTAGCCCTGGTACCCGTGAAAATGTTGCTGCTATGTCTATACTCTATACCAAAGCTGGTCAAAATGCGGCTCACAAACTGCATGCTGTTCTTGAGTTCACACTTCGGCTCGGGGACATCTTGTTTGAAATATTTACGGTGAAATACGTTTAACAGGAAAAAGTTACAAGAAATAAATGTCAACAGGAAATACACTACGGTCCAGACATATGTCAGTGTATTTTGATACACCCTTTTTAACACGAAACAAAAATCATTCAAAACAAAAGAGATTTTTGTTATTTGAATAAATCGCATAAGGAAAACAAGACCACAATGTCTAGAAGTAGGAACGGAGAGAAATGGGAGAAATGCAGGGCCGGCTTAAGGGAACTGGAGGTCTTAGGCGAAGTGAATTCGGTAGCTCTAAATGTAATAGAAAATTTTTTAAAAAAATAAATATGGAAAGATTCTTGTGCGAGGTCCCACCAATGATGATACTAATCGGAGGCCCTAAGCGGCTGCCTAGTTTGTCAGTGCCTAAAGCCGGCCATGATAGGAACCAACGATATTTATCTTCCACCCCCTCCCAACACACTCCTTCCTATTCTATTATCCCCAGCATCCTTTTTTTATTTTAAAAAAAAAAACACTCATCTGTTATTTTATTTTTAAAATTTTTTAGTCCTTAAATGATTTTCACGTTTGGAACAAAATTAATTAATTAATGCTGAGTCGACTTAGTAGCGCCACCTAGCGGACATAACATTCAAGCTGATGGGTCCGTATGCCCTGACATAGTTGTAGACATTGTGTTTGAATGTTCATGTTTATGTAGTGTTTATTTATGAGTATGACAAATGTATTTACAGCAGGAATAAACGTTTATGGTAGCTAAAGGTTAATGTAGTAGGAGTATGTTACTGGAAGTCTGGTTTCGGCTACTATGGGCGATGAGTTACTTGAATGGTGGCTAGCTTGCATAGCGGTCACGACGGGCAAAAATTATGCGGCGTTTTGTAGCGGGTATCTGGGCAGCTTCTTCAACAATATTGACAGCCCTAGTTATTATATTGATGGTTTCCTTTGTTCGAACAAATCTATTTTACATTTTGTTCTCTCTTTCTCCCCCCTTCCCCCCCCCCCCACACACACACTACCCACAAAAAGAGATTATCTGTGGTCTCATCAGTTTAGAGAATCTCTCAGTTGATCTATTATCAGCGATTGTCTGCCATTTCCTTTACACATACTTTGTTAGCTTCACAATATTAACAGTTTAATGAATGCATGTCTACCTCGAAAGTTTATTGTACTTGAATCTTGAGTGTACAATGATATTATGACTTGACAATACAATGAACTATGAACTTATGACTTGACAGTACAATGAACTTATGACTTGACATAACAATGAACTTATGACTTGACAGTACCATGAACTTATGACTTGACAGTACAATGAACTTATGACTTGAAAGTACCATGAACTTATGACTTGACAGTACCATGAACTTATGTCTTGACAGTACCATGAACTTATGACTTGATAGTACAATGAACTTATGACTTGACAGTACAAGGAACTTATGACTTGATAGTACAAGGAACTTATGTATTGACAGTACAATGAACTTATGTATTGACAGTACAATGAACTATGAACTTATGACTTGACAGTACAATGAACTATGAACTTATGACTTGATAGTACAATGAACTTATGAATTGATAGTACAATGAACTTATGTATTGACAGTACAAGGAACTTATGTATTGACAGTATATTGTACTATGACTAGAATTTCATTTCAAATTCTGTTACATTCGTTTTATTATATTTTTAATCAACTTTTCAACCCCTTGAATTTTCTACTTTATTTTTCTATAAATGTCTTTCTTCGCTTACAATAACATCATTGTATGGACCAAGCTATCAGGGAACAGATATGTGCGTGTATGAAGCTGTGTGCATATAATGAGCTATCTGCGTATATGGAGCTATGAGCGTGTATGGAGCTATCAGCGTGTATGGAATTATATGCGTATATGGAGTTATGAGCGTGTATGGACACACGTGAGTGTAAGGAGCTATGTGCGTGTATGGAGCTATGAGCGTGTATGGAACTGAGTGCGTGTATGGACACACGTGAGTGTAAGGAGCTATGTGCGTGTATGGAACTGAGTGCGTGTATGGACACACGTGAGTGTAAGGAGCTATGTGCGTGTATGGAGCTATGAGCGTGTATGGAGCTATGAGCGTGTATGGAATTATATGCGTATATGGAGCTATGAGCGTGTATGGACACACGTGAGTGTAAGGAGCTATGTGCGTGTATGGAACTGAGTGCGTGTATGGACACACGTGAGTGTAAGGAGCTATGTGCGTGTATGGAGCTATGAGCGTGTATGGAATTATATGCGTATATGGACCTATGAGCGTGTATGGAGCTATGAGCGTGTATGGAGCTATGAGCGTGTATGGAACTGAGTGCGTGTATGGACACACGTGAGTGTAAGGAGCTATGTGCGTGTATGGAGCTATGTGCGTTTATGGAGCTATGAGCGTGTATGGAGCTATGAGCGTGTATGGAGCTATGAGCGTGTATGGAGCTATGTGCGTGTATGGAACTGAGTGCGTGTATGGACACACATGAGTGTAAGGAGCTATGTGCGTGTATGGAGCTATGAGCGTGTATGGAATTATATGCGTGTATGGAGCTATGTGCGTGTATGGAGCTATGAGCGTGTATGGAGCTATGTGCGTGTATGGAACTGAGTGCGTGTATGGACACACGTGAGTGTAAGGAGCTATGTGCGTGTATGGAGCTATGAGCGTGTATGGAATTATATGCGTGTATGGAGTTATGAGCGTGTATGGAGCTATGAGCATTTATGGAGCTATGTGCGTGTATTGAGCTGTGTGCGTGTATGGAGCTATGAGCATTTATGGAGCTATGAGCATATATGGAGCTATGTGCGTGTATGGAGCTATGAGCGTGTATGGAGCTATGAGCATTTATGGAGCTATGTGCGTGTATTGAGCTGTGTGCGTGTATGGAGCTATGAGCATTTATGGAGCTATGTGCGTGTATTGAGCTGTGTGCGTGTATGGAGCTATGTGCGTGTATGGAGCTATGAGCATTTATGGAGCTATGTGCATGTATTGAGCTGTGTGCGTGTATGGATCTACGTGAGTGTAAGGAGCTATGTGCGTGTATGGAGCTACGTGAGCGTAAGGAGCTATGTGCGTGTATGGAGCTACGTGATTGTAAGGAGCTATATGCGTGTATGGAGCTACGTGAGTGTAAGGAGCTATGTGCGTGTATGGAGCTATGAGCGTGTATGGAGCTATGAGCGTGTATGAAGCTATGAGCGTGTATTATGGAACTATGTGCGTGTATGGAGCTATGAGCATTTATGGAGCTATGTGCGTGTATTGAGCTGTGTGCGTGTATGGAGCTACGTGAGTGTAAGGAGCTGTGTGCGTGTATGGAGCTACGTGAGTGTAAGGAGCTATGTGCGTGTATGGAGCTACGTGAGTGTAAGGAGCTATGTGCGTGTATGGAGAGCTACGTGAGTGTAAGGAGCTATGTGCGTGTATGGAGCTACGTGAGTGTAAGGAGCTATGTGCGTGTATGGAGCTATGAGCGTGTATGGAGCTATTAGCGTGTATGGAACTATGTGCGTGTATGGAGCTATGTGCGTGTATGGAGCTATTTGCATGTATGGAACTATGTGCGTGTATGGAGCTATGTGCATGTATGATTATATTATAGGTGTAATTCAGTTGTGGTTTATAAGAAGTGTAAGTAGTAGCAGGTGTTAGAGTTACGGCTGCCGTGCAAACAAAGAAAGAAACTTTCTTGTCAGCATGTGGCACTGTGCGGTGTAGAATGACTGGGTATAAAATTAGAACATGGAATTAGTGAACGATTGTTCTGAGAGGGAAACTCGTCTGCAGCAGTGTACAGAGTGGAAGTGTTGCGTGCGATAGTGTTGATACAATACCAGCAGTGTCCTACAGAGAGTGAGTGAGATGATGATGTACGGAACCTGTGTACCGGGGCCGATAGGTTATGGGCCATTAGGAGCACACACAGGATGATGTACAGAACCTGTGTACCGGGGCCGATATGTTATGAGACATTAGGAACACACTAAGGATGATGTACAGAACTTGTTAACGGGGCCGATAGGTTATGAGCCATTAGGACCACACACAAGATGATGTACAGAACTTGTGTACCGGGGCCGATAGGTTATGAGCCATTAGGTGCAAACACAAGATGATGTACAGAACTACTGTACCGGGGCCGATAGGTTATGAGCCATTAGGAGCAAACACAAGATGATGTACAGAACTACTGTACTGGGGCCGATAGGTTATGAGCCATTAGGAGCACACACAAGATGATTTACAGAACTACTGTACCGGGGCCGATAGGTTATGAGCCATTAGGAGCACACACAAGATGATGTACAGAACTACTGTACCGGGGCCGATAGGTTAGGAGCCATTAGGGGCACACACAAGATGATGTACAGAACTACTGTACCGGGGCCGATAGGTTATGAGCCATTAGGAGCACACACAAGATGATGTACAGAACTACTGTACCGGGGCCGATAGGTTATGAGCCATTAGGAGCATACACAGGATGATGTACAGAACTACTGTACCGGGGCCGATAGGTTATGACCCATTAGGAGCACTCACAGTATGATGTACAGAACTTGTGTACCGGGGCCGATAGGTTATGACCCATTAGGAGCACACACAGTATGATGTACAGAACTTGTGTACCGGGGCCGATAGGTTATGAGCCATTAGTAGCACACACAAGATGATGTACAGAACTACTGTACCGGGGCCGATAGGTTATGACCCATTAGGAGCACACACAGTATGATGTACAGAACTACTGTACCGGGGCCGATAGGTTATGAGCCATTAGGAGCACACACAGTATGATGTACAGAACTTGTGTACCGGGGCCGATAGGTTATGACCCATTAGGAGCACACACAGGAGAATCAAAATTTAAAAAAGATATTGCGGCTATCTTATCATTAGCGGATATTTTTTTCGGAAACACCCCGAGGATTTAAACCCAGTTAATGAAGCGGGTGAATCGGATGGTAAGGTAGGAGGCTGGGTACAAGGTATTAGTTTACTTCCGGAAATACGTCAGTTAATTTGATGATAAGAGAAAATCGCATGAAGATTTGATGTGTTTAAAAAATCGAAATAACAGTTTGTGAGCGTAAGGGAGACAATCTACAGGGGAGGTAAACCTCTTGAACATTTGTATATATTTAAGGTTAAAATCCCAGCAAAAGAATGTTTATTTGAAAACATTTTGTAAAAACAAAATCAAGATACGGAAGTCTGTGTTGGATACTACAAATATTTATAACTCTTTGATGTCAGGGTCCTTGAAACTGTGATATAAAAAACATGTTAGGAAAATCATAGAGAAACATTTATTAACACATGTTTTCTACATTTAGAAGATCTTTGAAATTCTTAGCGCAGACGCAATAACTGGAAGGTGGTTGTAATAAAAGTAGCGGCCGTTAAGGCGTAGGGGAGCAAAGTATGAAACTCTGGGTTTTGGGGGAAACCAGGTGTGGCAGTTTGGGGTGTTGGGGTAAACCAGGTGTGCAAAGTTGGGGTGTTGGGGCAAACCAGGTGTGGCAGTTTGGGGTGTTGGGGTAAACCAGGTGTGCCAAGTTGGGGTGTTGGGGCAAACCAGGTGTGGCAGTTTGGGGTGTTGGGGCAAACCAGGTGTGGCAGTTTGGGGTGTTGGGGCAAACCAGGTGTGGCGAATTAAGGTGTTGGGACAAACCAGGTGTTGCAGTTTGGGGTGTTGGGGGAAACCAGGTGTGGCGAATTAAGGTGTTGAGGCAAACCAGGTGTGGCAGTTTGGGGTGTTGGGGTAAACCAGGTGTGGCAAATAGGGGTGTTGGGTAAAATCAGGTGTGGCGAATTGGTGTGTTGGGGTAAAACCAGTTGTGGCGAATTGGTGTGTTGAGGTAAACCAGGTGTGACGAATTGGGGTGTTGTGGCAAACAATTTAGCTTACACTTGAAGGTGACTTTGTTTGAAGTTTAAAGTGTGACTCTGAATTTTGTGACTCTGACTTGTGTGACTCTGAAGTGTGTGACTCAATGATTCACTAAATTATTTAAGAAATATTTGAGTTAAAATAGAACACGAGTATTTGTCTTAATACTTTGTATTTTATTATACTGGACAAGTGCTCTTGATTAGGTTGGCAGTTAAAATTGTGTCTTAGTGATCTTGATACTTTGTATTGTATTATACTGGACAAGTGCTCTTGTTAGGCTGGCAGTTAAAATTGTGTCTTAGTGATCTTGATACTTTGTATTGTATTATACTGGACAAGTGCTCTTGATTAGGTTGGCAGTTAAAATTGTGTCTTAGTGATCTTGATACTTTGTATTTTATTATACTGGACAAGTGCTCTTGTTAGGCTGGCAGTTAAAGGTGTATCTTTGTGACATGTCAAACCGAACCCTTGTTGCATGTCAATTAGTGTCATTGCAACATGTCAACATAGTATCTTTGTAACATGTCAAATAGCACTAAGTTTTAATGCCATGTCAAATAGCACTAAGTTTTAATGCCATGTCAAATAGCACTAAGTTTTAGTGCCATGTCAAATAGCACTAAGTTTTAGTGCCATGTCAAATAGCACTAAGTTTTAGTGGCATGTCAAATAGCACTAAGTTTTAGTGCCATGTCAAATAGCACTAAGTTTTAGTGCCATGTAAATAGCACTAAGTTTTAGTGGCATGTAAAATAGCAATGTGTCTTTGTGACATAATCAACCCCGGAAACGAACAAAAAAATAACAACAAAAAACTTGTTGTAATTGATATTAATGAAGAAGGTCGGGATGTGCTTTTATCAAATTCAGCTGAGAAGATTATTTCGTGAGTTTCCCCCAACATGTAATATGAGGTAAATTACCTCTGACGGTGAAGCGGGAGCTTTCTACAGGTTTGAAGACATCGGAAGAAGCGTAAGGAGGGCTGTAAGATTATAATCTAAAAATAACTCTACAGTTATCAGGGCACCTCATTACCGAGTTGCTTGTTGATGAATTATTGTCTACACGTGGAACTATCTCCCTGGATAGTGCTATGTGGCATGTGAAACTATCTCCCTGGCTAGTGCTATGTGGCATGTGAAACTATCTCCCTGGATAGTGCTATGTGGCACGTGAAACTATCTCCCTGGATAGTGCTATGTGGCATGTGAAACTATCTCCCTGGATAGTGCTATGTGGCACGTAAAACTATCTCCCAGGCTAGTGCTATGTTGCATGTGAAACTATCTCCCTGGATAGTGCTATGTGGCACGTGAAACTATCTCCCTGGATAGTGCTATGTGGCATGTGAAACTATCTCCCTGGATAGTGCTATGTGGCACGTGAAACTATCTCCCTGGATAGTGCTATGTGGCGTGTGAAACTATCTCCCTGGATAGTGCTATGTGGCATGTGAAACTATCTCCCTGGCTAGTGCTATGTGGCATGTGAAACTATCTCCCTGGCTAGTGCTATGTGGCATGTGAAACTATCTCCCTGGCTAGTGCTATTTGGCATGTGAGACTCTCTCCCTGGCTAGTGCTATGTGGCATGTGAAGCTATCTCCCTGGATAGTGCTATGTGGCACGTGAGACTCTCTCCCTGGCTAGTGCTATGTGGCATGTGAAACTATCTCCCTGGATAGTGCTATGTGGCATGTGAAACTATCTCCCTGGATAGTGCTATGTGGCATGTGAAACTATCTTCCTGGATAGTGCTATGTGGCATGTGAAACTATCTCCCTGGATAGTGCTATGTGGCACGTAAGACCATCTACTTTGAGAGTGCTATGTGGCACGTAAGACCATCTACTTTGAGAGTGCTATGTGTCACGTAAGATCATCTACTTTGAGAGTGCTATGTGGCACGTGAGACTATCTACTTTGAGAGTGCTATGTGGCACGTGAGACTATCTTCTTTGAGGGTGCTATGTGGCACGTGAGACCATCTACTTTGAGAGTGCTATGTGGCACGTGAGACTATCTACTTTGAGAGTGCTATGTGGCATCTGTTGTGAGAATCTGATAAACGTTCTTTATGTAAGCTTTAATGGATCTCGCCTAAAATCATTCATTATTTATCTTTCATTAAAAATTCATTATTTCTAACCTACAAATTTCCTCTAGTTAAATATCTTTTTGTTGAAAGTGGCATCATTTTGAGTTTTTTTCAACATGGCGATACAAAAACTATAGAGATATTCCTGGATGATATTTTACTGAAAGATCAAGATATACTAAGCCATTAGTTCAAACTGGTCATTTTGATGCGGAGAATAAAGTCAAAGTCAATGTCAAAGTTAATTTCAAAGTCAATCTCAAAGTCAAAGTCAATTTATTTGAAAGTTTAAGCCAAGAACATTTCGTGTTCCTCTAACAGGTTCAATTTTTCATCTACAAATTCTGAGAAAGGAAAAAACTTTTTGACATATCTGCGTCCCAGATATGTACTTAAAGGGAGTGGAGCGAACTATCTAACAAACAACGTTATTAGTCAGTTCTAATCCTTGTCACAAACATTCTAACAAACAACGTTATTAGCCAGTTCTAATCCTTGTCACAAACATTCTAACAAACAACGTTATTAGTCAGTTCTAATCCTTGTCACAAACATTCTAACAAACAACTTTATTAGCCAGTTCTAATCCTTGTCACAAACATTCTAACAAACAACGTTATTAGTCAGTTCTAATCCTTGTCACAAACATTCTAACAAACAACGTTATTAGTCAGTTCTAATCCTTGACACAAACATTCTAACAAACAACGTTATTAGCCAGTTCTAATCCTTGTCACAAATATTCTAACAAACATACGCTATTAGCCAGTTCTAATCCTTGTCACAAACATTCTAACAAACATACTTTATTAGCCAGTTCCTTGTCACAAACATTCTAACAAACATACGTTATTAGCCAGTTCAAATCCTTACCACGAGCACTCTCTACCGACACTCTCATTTTAGCGCCGCCCTCCGAAGAGCTCAAGCGATCTCACAGGTGTTAACGTGTTTATCATCTTTCTGTCACAAGGGACCTGTCCATTTTCAACCTCCCCCTCCCCACTGTTCCACCCCAAATTTACGGTTGTACTCGCGCAGTGTTGTTTTTACCCCTTCCATCCGTCTTCTAACATCTCTTCAATAAAACTCTACAGACTACAGAAACCGAAATGCTTTTTACAATTACTCGTTTCTGACCTAATGTCTGTGTCTATATTTCTGCACAATACTCAGTAATAACACTCCTAGTAGAACTATACCACGTTTGATTTTTTTTTTTATTAGTTTTTTTCTTTCTATTTTTACTCTTCCTTAGTCGAATCGATCGCGTTTTTCTGGTTCACATTTCCTGATTGCGACAGTTCTCAGTTATAGCATAAGCAAACTGTCCTTTATTAGTGTACAAATTGCATTCCTCCATTTTTCTATCCGGTAGGACGGAAGCTCTCCGGCCCTGCCGATCGAAACGCCTGCTTGTCATTAAACTTCGATCCGATGACGGAGTCGCACGCTCCTGGCCGAAGTCACATAACAAAGAATGACTTGTCTCGCTGTGGAGGCTCGCGTGTTTTAATGGCGGTGTCGGGGCCCGGGCGTGCCGGCCAACAATACCGGTGATTTGTAAGTGAAGGCGGGATATCTGTCGTGAGCAAATCAAAGGGAGTTGTTGTTGGTTGTTGTGACCTTAAGTTGGTGTCGTGTTTTCTCGGGGGGGGGGGGGGGGTCGGGCTAAGATGTGCAGACTGTTGCAGGTGTGTGATCCAGATGACATGATTGTGTTGTTGGTGTCCTTGATGTGTACAAAAGGTGACATGATTTTGTGATTGGTGTGTACATAAGATTACATGATAATATGATTGGTGTGTACAGCAGATTACATGATTATATGATTGGTTTGTACAGCAGATTACATGATTATATGATCGGTGTGTACAGCATATTACATGATTATATATTTGGTATGTACAGCAGTTTACATGATTATATGATTGGCGTGTACAGCAGATTATATGATAATATGATTGGTGTGTACAGCAGATTACAAGATTATATGATTGGTGTGTACAGCAGAATACATGATTATATGATTGGCGTGTACAGCAGATTACATGATTATATTATTGGTGTGTACAGCTAATGACGCGATAGTGTGAAGTAATTAGAGCTGGTGTGTGTAAGTAATGACTGGTAGTATTAGAACAAGTCACTGAAAGAACCCCGTAGAATCCCGTAGAACCCCGTAGAATCCCGTAAAATCCCGTAGAACCCCGTAGAATATAGTAGAAGGTTTACCACTGATGCTGAAATAACAAATAGTTCGTAATCAACACTTGGGTGTTTACATTTTTTTTTCTTCACCTTAATACTCTTATTTAATATTTCGCTTTAATAATTTGATTTGCTAAATTCTGAGTCAACTTTGCGAATATATTAATTTAGCCCTCAGTCCATCATAAAGTAGTACATACTCCCACAACACCTCAACATTAAAATGTGTATAGCGTTCTCTGGTAATTGACAAAAAAAAAACTGAATTACTGAGAAACCCATTTACATAATTCGGTACACTGGTAACTCAAATCACAGCAATATACGATAGCAAGCTATATTTTTTATCTTGGAAAAAAACAACCTCAGCTGTAAGATGTCAAATGTTTAATATGTTTACAGCAAGAAAGTTCAACAACAGCTAGACGGTAGCACCCAACAACAGCTAGACGGTAGCAGTCACCATCAACAGCTAGACGGTAGCAATCACCAACAACAGCTAGACGGTAGCAATCAACAACAGCTAGACGGTAGCAGTCACCAACAAAAGCTAGACGGTAGCAGTCACCAACAACAGCTAGATGGTAGCATCACCAACAACAGCTAGACGGTAGCAATCAACAACAGCTAGACGGTAGCATCACCAACAACAGCTAGACGGTAGCACTAACAACAGCTAGACAGTAGCACTCAACAACAGCTAGACGGAAGCACTAACAACAGCTAGACGGTAGCAGTCACCAACAACTGTAAAGGTAGCCCCACCATCACGACAATACAAACCACTGTAGAACGGTCTCTTCGTGTTCTATTGATTCCCTGCTAGTTTTTTTTTCATCCCACATAATAGAGGGTTTATAAGTTCCCTTCTCACAAATTACTCATAATTACGAGGGTTTAAAAAAAACTCGTCGAGTGGCATGGCAGATACAAATGGCGGGTAGGTAACCCAGTTCTCATACATATCGTACATATTTGCTCTATATGACTGCTGCCAAATATGAGTGCACTTGACAGACAAGCATGCAATGGTGGCAAAAACAAACGTTAATAACAGTTATTTAATCATATAGATTTTGTTATAGGGTGCCATTATAGTTTGTAATATAAGCTTAAATTATACTTTGTTGGATAATCTTTTATCATAGTTAGTTAGATAAGATTCCATTATGGTTTCTATAATAATCTTTTATTAGTTTGTGTGATGAGCGTCCGTTATATTTCGACTCTTCGCCTTCTTTCACTTCGGATAGTAAGTAGAGTGTGTATTTTAATCCAGTCAATCCATCACTGGATCCCGTTATTCACAAAAAACTCATAAAAAATAGCCACTTAGTTTATGAACTGAGTGTATGCCTAACAAAACGCTATCATTACTTGGAGAAATTTTCTTTGTCGTATTCCATTCCCAAAGTACGCGCATATTTTCCATAGCTTCGAGACATGACCTTTAAATACTTTCATTAACTACAACTAACTCAGACATTTGTTCTTCCTTATTCTTATCTGCTTTCTTTCCTTGACAAGATCCTCAATCTTCTTCTCCACTCCCCCCCCCCTCAAGCCTGCACCTTTTTCCAAAACAGACACGATCAAAGGGCGCTGTTAGGGGGCAGCTCCCCTAGGGATAACGTCAAAGGGCGCTGTTAGGGGGCAGCTCCCCT
>MUZC01001575.1:11306-33408 GCA_002072015.1 Radix auricularia
ACTGGACTGGAAAATTTCACAGTGGACTGGGACATTTCACAAAAACTGGGACATTTCGCACGGGTCTGGGACTTTTCATACGGGTCTAGGACATTTCACACTGGATTGTGACATGCCACAATTAACTGGGACATTTCACACTGGACTGTAAAATTTCGCACTGGACTGGAACATTTCACACATGACTGGAAAAGTTTACAGTGGACGGACATTTTACCATAAATTGGGACATTTCACACTGGTCTAGTACATTTCACACGGGTCTGGGACATTTCACTCTGAAATGGGACACTCCACACTGGATTGGGACATTTCACACTGGACTGGAAAATTTCACAGTGGACTGGGACATTTCACAATAAACTAAGACATTTCACACGGATCTGGGACATTTCACACGGGTCTCGGACATTTCACACTGGATTGGGACATTCCACACTTGATTGTGACATTTCACAATGAACTCGGACATTTCACAATGAACTGGGACATTTCACTTTGAACTAGGAAATTTCACACTGGACTGGAACATTTCACACTCAACTGGAAAATGTCACAGTGGACTGGGACATTTCACAATAAACTGGGACATTTCACATGAGTCTGGGAATATTCACACTGGATTGTGACATTCCACACTAGATTGGGACAGTTCACAATGAACTGGGACATTTCACATGAGTCTGGGAATATTACCACTGGATTGGGACATTCCACACTAGATTGGGACATTTCACAATAAACTGGGACATTTCACAATAAACTGGGACATTTCACATGAGTCTGGGAATATTCACACTGGATTGGGACATTCCACACTAGATTGGGACATTTCAAATCGAACTGGGACATTTAGCACGGGTCTGGGACTTTTCACATGGGTCTGGGACATTTCACACTGGATTGTGACATGCCACAATTAACTGGGACATTTCACACTGGACTGTGAAATTTCGCACTGGACTGGAACATTTCACAAATGACTGGAAAATTTTACAGTGGACTGGGACATTTTACCATAAGTTGGGACATTTCACACGGGTCTGGGACATTTCACTCTGAAATGGGACATTCCACACTGGATTGGGACATTTCACACTGGACTGGAAAATTTCACAGTGAACTGGGACATTTTACAATATACTTGGACATTTCACATGGGTCTGGGACATTTCACATGGGTTTGGGACAATTCACACTGGATTGGGACATGGCACAATGAACTAAGACATTTCACACTGGACTGGAACATTTCACACTCAACTGGAAAATGTCACAATAAACTGGGACATTTCACATGACTCTGAGAATATTCACACTGGATTGGGACATTCCACACTAAATGGGACATGCCACAATGAACTTGTACATTTTACACTGGACTTTTAAATTTCACACTGAACTGGAACATTTTACACTGGACTAGAAAATTTCACAGTGGACTGGGACATTTCACAATAAACTGGGACGTTTCACACTGGACTGGAACATTTCACATTGGACTGGGAAATTTCACAATAAATTGGGACATTTGACATGGATCTGGGACATTTCACACTGGAACTGACATTTCACACTGGACTGGAAAATTTCACAGTGGACTGGGACATTTCACAATAAATTGGGACATTTGACACGGATCTGGGACATTTCACACGGGTCTCGGACATTTCATACTGGATTGGGACATTTCACAAGAAACTCGGACATTTCACAATGAACTGGGACATTTCACGCGGGTCTGGGCCATTTCACACGGGTCTGGGATAATCACATTGGGACATGCCACAATGATCTTGTACATTTCACACTGGACTGGGAAATTTCACACTGGACTGGAACATTTCACACTGGACTGGAAAATTTCACAGTGAACTGGGACATTTCAAAATAATTTGGGACATTTCAAACGGGTCTTGGACATTTCACACTTGACTTGAACATTTCACACAGGACTCTTCACGAGGGTCTGAGACATTTCAGCCTTTTCTAGGACAATTTACACTGGAATAGGACATTCCACATAAGATTGGGATATTTCACAATGAACTCGGACTTTCACATTGAACTTGGACATTTCAAACTGGATTAGGAAATTTCACACCGGACTGCAACTTTTCACACTGGACTGGATAAATTCACAGTGGACTTTGACATTTCACAGTAAACTGGGATATTTCTAACGGTTCTGGGACATTTTACACGGTTTTGGGACATTTCACACTGGACTGGGACTATCCAATCTGGATTGGGACATTTCACAATGAACTCGGACATTTAACAATGAACTGGGACCTTTCACAATGAACTGGGGCATTTCAAAATGGACTGATATATTTTCCACTGGACTGGGACATTTCACAATAATCTGGGACGATTCACACTGGACTGGAACATTTCACATTGGACTGGGAAATTTCACACTGGACTGGTACATTTCACACTGGAATGGAAAATTTCACAGTGGACTGGTACATTTCACAATAAACTGGGACTCTTATCACGGGTGTGGGACATTTCACACGGGTCTGGGACATTTCACACGGGTCTGGGACATTTCACACGGGTCTGGGACATTTCACACTGGATTGGGACATGCTACAATGAACTGGGACTTTTCACACTGGACAGGGAAATTTCACATTGGACTTGAACATTTCACACTGGACTGGAAAAATTCACAGTGGACTGCTACATTTCACAATAAACTGGGACTTTTCACACGAGTCTGGGACATTTCACACTGGAATGGGACATTTCAAATTGAACTGGGACATTTCACTATGAACTGGGACATTTCACACTGGACAGGGAAATTTCACACCGGACTGGAACTTTTCACAATGGACTAGAGATTTTCACAGTGGACTTGGACATTTCACAATAAACTGGGACATTTCACACTGGATAGGGACAATCCACAGTTGACTGGGACATTTCACTCTGGTCTAAGACAAATCACACTGGATAGGGACAATCCACAGTTGACTGGGACATTTCCCAGTGGATAGGGACAATCCACAGTTGACTGGGACATTTCACACTGGATAGGGACAATCCACAGTTGCTTGAGACATTTCAAAATGAACTGCGACATTTCACAATAAACTGGGATATTTCACACGGGTCTGGGACATTTGATTATGAATTGGGACATTTCAAACTTACTGGGAGATTTCACACTGGACTTGGAAATTTTCACACTGGTCTGGAGAATTTCACAGTGGACTTGGACATTTCACAATACACTGGGACATTTCACACAGGTCTGGGACATTTCACACTGGAATTGAACATTCCACACTAGATTGGAACATTTAACATTGAACTGGGATATTTCACATTGAACTGTGACATTTCACACTGGACTGGAACATTTCACACCAGACTGCAACTTTTCACACTGGACTGGAGAATCACAGTAGACTTTGACATTTAAAAATAAACTGGGACATTTCTCACGGGTCTGGGACATTTCTCACTGGACTGGGACAATCCACTCTTGATTGGGACATTTCACAATGAACTCGGACATTTCACGATGAACTGGGACATTTCAAAATGGACTGATATATTTTCCACTGGACTGGGACACTTCACAATAAACTGGGACATTTCACATGGATCTGGGACATTTTACACTAGTCTGGGACATTTCACACTGGATTGGGACGATTCACACTGGACTGGAAAATTTTACAGTGGACTGGGACATTTCACAATAAACTGGGACATTTCACATGGGTCTGGGACATTTCACACTAGATTGGGACATTTCACATTGAACTGGGACATTTTACACTGAACTGGGAAATTTCACACTGGACTGGAACATTTCACACTGGACTGGAGATATTCACAGTGGACTTGGACATTTTACAAAAAACTGGGACATTTCCCTCGGGTTTGGGACATTTCACACTGGATAGCGACAATCCACAGTTGACTGGGACATTTCACAATGGATAGGGACAATCAACAGTTGCTTGGGACATTTCACAATTAACTGCGACATTTCACAATGAACTTGGACATTTCACACGGGTCTGGGATATTTGATAATGAATTAAGACATTTCAAATTGGACTGGGAGATTTTACACTGGACTGGGAAATTACAACGTAGGCTGGGATATTTCACAATGAACTGAAACATTTCACACTGGATTGGAAAAATTCACAGTGGACTGAGACATTTAGCAAAAAACTGGGACATTTCACACGGGTCTTGGACATTTTACACGGGTCTGGGACATTTCACACTGGATTGGGACATGCCACAATGATCTGGGACATTCACACTGGACTGGGAAATTTCACATTGCACTGGAACATTTCACATTGGACTGGAAAATTTCACAGTGGACTGTTACATTTCACATTAAACTGGGACTTTTCACACGGGTCTGGGACATTTCACACTGGAATGGGACATTCCACACTAGATTGGGACATTTCACAATGAATTCGGACATTTCACAATGAACTGGGACATTTCACACTGGACTGGATAATTTCACAGTGGACTTGGACATTTTACAATGAACAGAAACATTTCACACTAAACCGGGACATTTAACAATGAACTGGAACATTTCACAATGAACTGGGACATTTCACAATGAACTGGGACATTTCACAATGAACTGCGACATTTCACAATGAACTTGGACATTTCACACGGGTCTGGGACATTTGATAAAGAAATAAAACATTTCAAATTGGACTGGGAGATTTTACACTGGACTGGGAAATTACAACGTAGACTGGGACATTTCACAATGAACTGAAACATTTCACACTGGATTGGAAAATTTCACAGTGGACTGAGACATTTAGCAAAAAACTGGGACATTTCACACGGGTCTTGGACATTTTACACGGGTCAGGGACATTTCACACTGGATTGGACATGCCACAATGATCTGGGACATTTCACACTGGACTGGGAAATTTCACATTGCACTGGAACATTTCACACTGGACTGGAAAATTTCACAGTGGATTGGGACATTTCACACTGGATTTGGGACAAGCCACAATGAACTGGGACATTTCACACTGGACTGGGAAATTTCACACTGTACTGGAACATTTCACACTGTACTGGAACATTCCACACTGGACTGGAAAATTTCACAGTGGACTGGTTTATTTCACAATATACTGGGACTCTTCACACGGGTCTGGGACATTTCAAACGGGTCTGGGACATTTCCACACTGGACTGGGGCAATCCACACTGGATTGGGACATGCAACAATGTACTGGGACATTTCACACTGGACTGGGAAATTTCACACTGTACTGGAACATTTCACACAGGCAGGAAAATTTCACAGTGGACAGGTACATTTCACAATAAACTGGGACTCTTCACACGGTTCTGGGACATTTCACACGGGTCTAGGACATTTCACACTTGAATGGGACATTCTACACTAGATTGGGACATTTCACAATGAACTCGGACATTTCACAATGAACTGGGACATTTCAAAATTGACTGATATATTTTCCACTGGACTGCGACATTTTACAATAAACTGGGACATTTCACGTGGGTCTGGGACATTTCTGTACATACTTACACTTTACCACCACTACCATTCTGTACACACTGACACTTTACCACCACTACCATTCTGTACATACTGACACTTTACCACCACTACCATTCTGTACATACTGACACTTTACCACCACTACCATTCTGTACATAATGACACTTTACCACCACTACCATTCTGTACACACTGACACTTTACCACTACTACCATTCTGTACATACTGACACTTTACCACCACTACCATTCTGTACATACACTTTACCACCACTACCATTCTGTACATACTGACACTTTACCACCACTACTATTCTGTACATACTGACACTTTACCATCACTACCAATCTGTACACACTGACACTTTACCACTACTACCATTCTGTGTACATACTGACACTCTACCACCACTACCATTCTGTACATACTGACACGTTACCACCACTACCATTCTGTACACACTGACACTTTACCACCACTAACATTCTGTACATACTGACACTCTACCACCACTACCATTCTGTACACTCTGACACTCTACCACCACGACCATTATGTACACTCTGACACTTTACCACCACTACCATTCTGTACACTCTGACACTCTACCACCACTACCATTCTGTACATACTGACACTCTACCACCACTACCATTCTGTACACTCTGACACTTTACCACCACTACCATTCTGTACACTCTGACACTCTACCACCACGACCATTCTGTACATACTGACACTTTACCACCACTGCCATTCTGTACATACTGACACTTTCTTTGTGTAATTAATTCAGAGAAATAAAATTATTTAAAGATTGTCTAGGACGTAGTTGAGCCTACTGAAAGTAAATAAGTGAAAATTTCTTAAAATGCAATAGACAAACTCAATAATTAAATTATCATTTGAAAATATTATGAGTTATTACTCACCCCCAATAGGAATTTAATTGCTTTGGTGGCAATCTCAGGATATTCGCCATGACTTTACCCAGAAGACTGGAAAAATTGTTTTCTCGCACGTAGTTTTAAGGTAGTTTTAAGGCCACCGTCATTTGCAATCTCGAGCTTTTGAACTTTTTTTGCACAGTCATGTTAGATTCGCCTGGTTTGTTGACAAATGGCTCACAGATCCATTCCTTACCATTACCAGTTCTTGGGTCTTTTGTGGTTGGGAAGTAGCGCTCAAGCTCTTAACAGCGAAGACAGGTGATCGTGTACCAACTGGGACAAAGAGTGAGTTCCAGGCTCAGTCTCACCTAGAATCCCCGCTAATGTTTGAAACATAATCTTCTGTACAGAAGGAGCGTCTGTAACATATAAGACAGTGGCGTAGCTAGAGCTTTTGGCGCCCGGGGCGGTCTCCAATTTGCCGCCCTTTTAGGGGTGTCCATAAATGACGTCACACATGTGGGGGGAGAGGGTGTCACACATTTGAAGTCAAATAAAAACGTGCAGCCTTACACTAAAAAGCATTTAACTGACCAAAAAAATGGAAACATGCAGATTTTCAAAAAGAAAATACGGCTTTTAATGGGGGGGGGGGNGGGGAGCTGGGGGTAAATTTTCAGCCAAAATCGCGACACGTCATTTGAGGACGGCCACTTAAGTCAATCGTATGATGGTTTTTATAAATTAATAAACATTAATAAATAATTGTAATTGAAAGGAAGTACATTGTAAAAGTAAAAGGTGTGGAACATGTTAACCATTCCATGCCATATTTATGTAAGCATTAATAAAATAGGCCGAATAAGATGATATACCTATAAGTACACATTTTTAAAAATATAAGATGCTTTTATTAAAGGCCACAAGAAATTTATTGAGGTCGCAGGCCCCCCAACCCCCCAAATGAGACAAAAACATATTCCAAATTTACACCGAAAATTATTAACAATTAATATGCTTTTATTTTTTATTTATAAATATATGATTTCTTTTATAAACATAGAAATTGTATACATTAGTATGTAAACATATTTATACATTTACTTACCTAACTTTCATAATAGAGAAGTCGTGTATTATATTATCAAAATTTAAATTATTTGTAATATCTTGTTCTATCTTTAGTCAATATTGCAAGATTTTGTAGTCTTAAATAATTCAATGTGGAACGAAGATAGGGTCTAATTTTTTTTTATCAACTGCAGTTTAGAGAAGCTCCTTTCATAACTAGATACAAAATTAGTAATTGTTGAAAACATTCTTAATAAAATTATAATGTTGGATAAAGAATTTTCCAATCTATACTATTTAATATATTTTAATAGATCGAGGGGACATCCCCCCTGTTTTTCTAACATAATGCCTCTTCTTGAAGTGTAGGTAAAGCGTTGGCTGGTCTTAGGCCACTGCCATGCATCTATGCGGCCGTAGTGGGTTCATGCTTTCATAGGCCCCATCTATCTTAATTTTCACTTATTATCCTTATTAATACCTTATCCCTACCCAAACTGGGCCCCACGCATCCATTTTCGCATACTAAGCTGCATAAGCCGCCGCAATTGCAATGACTGGCCCTGTGGACAGCAATGAAAAACCTGGACCCTTTTTCATTCAATTTGAGCTGTTCTGGATGAAAACATCTCTCGTTGTACGACTTGCTCTAAAGATAGAACCCCGTCTCTTGAATTTTATCCACTCATATTTATTCTCCTTCCAGCACGGCGTTCAGTTGATGTCTCCAACTACCTATAATCTATAACAGAACATAACTTTGTTCCATGAAGTGGGTTGGCATTATTTATTTTAAAGAAAATGAGTTCCCACAAATTGAGATACCATAGAAAAGAAAAATATTGCATTGAACTGTGTAAAGTTCCAGCATCTGATCTCGTTTTACTAGTTAGTACTTCTGGTGTCAATTTTTTCTAACACGTATAAAATTTTTGAAATATGTCGTTTTCGAAAAAAATTATGTTTTAGTGATGTATATTAGCGGATAAATTTGAATATTTTAATGTTTTTGCGCTAAAGCTTAATAATTTTCCATAAAATATAAAAATTCAAATTATTTACGAATTGCTTTAATTGGGTAGATGTAGCATTTTAATGAATAACAATATTTTAATGAAAAACACAAATTATGCGTTCTACTTTAACACCATAAAAAAATAAAATAATAATTCTTAGTAGATTACCTTAAAATAATTTTCTAAAACTGAAACAGTAATGTAAATTACTACTTGCAAGTTAAACACAATGTTTGTACCACCATGTCATGTAGGTACTTTAAAGCGCATCTCTTTGCAAATGTCGACAATTCCACACAAATACTGTCGTGGTGATATTAATAGTACATATTATTAGGCCCAGCGGTGATGTGCTGTTTTTCTGCAGTTTTCTTATAATAGCGCCATTTGTGACGCATACCGCTTAATTTTCCAAACAAACTGATTCCTTTTTTGAGCGATTTTTAATTTTTGAACGGGTTTGCGTTATTTATTACTACCACTATGTAATTATACAGATGTTGCGTGAATCCGCTAATTAAGATTCGAAATTAAGAGTATTTTTGTTTCACCTTTTTTCTTCATTCAAAAGAAAAGGGCTGTTGTCGGAAATAGCTCTATTTTTCAAATTAATGCCCAAAAATGCCGCCCTTTAGATGAGTGCCGCCCGGGGCGGATCGCCCCCTCCGCCCCCCTAGCTACGCCACTGATATAAGACATCCAAAATGGCTTTATTCATGCTCCTTCCTCACACCTCCAGTTTTGCTCTAAACGCAGCTCCTTTCACAGCCAACTTGAAAACAGTTGTCATATTCCCCGAAGGGACAGATTGAGTTCATTGAGCTGGTTGGATATGTCTCACAGGTAAGAAAGTTTTGCGACCCGTAACTTGTCACTGAAATGTGCTACCAGCGGTGACTTCTTTTATGAGAGAAATCACGGACGACCCATCAACATCACGCACGACGCAAGTGCGCCGACACAGGGCGCAAAGATTGATTGTAAGCGACTTTCTGATCTGCGCTAATGTGTCACTGGTGTTCTTTTAACGTGGTGCGGCCAAAACAGGCAACACGCTTTTCCATCTTGTGTATGGAAAGACGCACAATCCCTCGAGAAATACACCACAGTAAAAAAAAAATGTAAATAGTTTAATGTTGCTTTGCTCGCGGACCTCTAGGCACGTCCCCACGGACCACAGGTTGGGGACCACTGATCTAATACTAAAATATATTGCGCTAAGGCGCACGTCACCGCTATGCTGGCAATGCTGGGTAATTCGATTTTTAAAAAAAGTGAAAATATAGACGTAAAATTATAAACAGAGTGAGGCTAATGACTAATGAGAGAAATTGTTCCCTGTTATTGTTACATATTTATTATTTAAGCTTACCCCGTAGCAAAGCACGGGCATTGCGCTTGTTTAAAATAAAATTATAAAGCGTTCTTAAGCAGTCAGTGATGATGGACATCATATAAAATTTTACAGATATTCTATTACAGATTTTAATACCATAATAATATAGTAATAGGGCGAATTTTTAAAAAAGTGTAGTTGAAATACAAGGAGCTTTGATACCAGGAGGTGTTGTCTGCTATCAAATCAAGGAGCTTTGATAATGAAACCTCCCTGTTGAAATATCGTCGTGCTGCCTCTTTCTTTTAAAATATAAAAAATGGGGGGGGGGGGGGGGGGGGGGGGAAAGGGGGGAAAAACCAAAACTTTTTTTTAGACCTTATTTTTTCATTTTTCAAAANGGAGGGGCGGGGGAACAGGGGGAAGAACCATAACTCTTATTTAGAACTTACTTTTTACATTATGCAAACATTTGTCGTTATACTACATTTCACTTTAACACAGTATAGCTCTAAGTAAGAAAACATATCTACAGTAGTATAGCAAAAGCAAAGTAGGTAAAATTAGACCTAAGTAGAAGTCTAGTAGATTACTTTGCATTCTCATTCATTTTGACTTTTACTTTTGAAGTACTTCACTAAAGTTTTGTCGTTACTACTACTACGGCCGGTTACTTGTTTGAGTTTGAGTTATCACAGTCTTATCAGTCTAACTAACAAAAATACTAACATCTAAAAAAGTAATAGTTAGTTAAATGTTAGTTTTTTTAATTTTAAAAATTTTAGTCTAGTTAATCAGTTAAAAATTAAAGTCTTAATAATTGTTGGGCTATCACTATCACTGATTTCACGGACTCTTTAAAAAACCATCCTACTAATACTAATACTAAACTTTTAAGGTTTAAGGCTAATTAACTTCATAATTCATGTCATAATCTAAATGTCATCATTATTTATTTTAAGTCTTAGTTTAGTAACTCCCACACTCATCCCACTGAAGTTGCAATGACTTGCCTCTCAGTCTGAGAATGAGAGTAGTAAATAACACATTTTTATGCTTTAAAAATCTTCTCTTATTTTCTTATTAACTAAACTAATTTTACTAAACTAATATCATCTGTTACTGTGACAGACGCTCATTATTGTGTCATGAATGAAATTTTCACATTCTTATCTTCTTCTTAGATATACAGACGCTCCTTCTATGCAGAAGATAATTGCGTCCACAGACCATGAGAGATGTTCTGTTGGCAAGTGATGCAGCGGTCACAGGCCACGGCTATAGGGGTTCCACGCATTACCCCAGCCGCCTAACTATTGTCTAGTTAGGTACCCATTCTGAGCTGGGTGACTCGGGGTCTCCTCAGGTCGCGAGAACAAATCCTCACTTTCGCGTGGATTCGAACTCGTGACCATCAGTATGACAGTCGTGAGCGCTACCTCTCGACCACCACGTCCCACATTTAATTTTTAATTAATAATAAAATAAATATAGTATCAGTATGGTGAAAAAGAAATTTAGAGAGCGGCCATTCATTACTATTATAATTATTAATAATGTTCTCTTGGCCTATTGACCATTGAAAATATAGACATTTCAAAATATTAGACTTGGGCACCATCTAAATATAACTACCGTTTATACTCGTTCTATAATCCGTTCATTCATAAGCCCACACCCTCTTTTTGGAAGAGAATAGTATAGTATAAAAAGTGTGTAACCTGCTCGTAAGCCGACCCCAAGAGTTACCCGTATATTTTTTTCTTTGGTAAATAGTGGTGAAAGTGCGTACATTAAAATTTACGTACATCAACCGTTTTATGAAAACATAAGTCAGCGTTCTTCTTGATTACCAACCTTTAATTTTTTTTAATGATCCATTCCCCCACAGATATCAATTCTCTAATAATTGCAGCAACTAGCTCAGACTTGCAGACATCTTGATTTCTCAACTCTCCAACAGTGAACAGAAATTAAAAACACCCCATTTATTTCTATTATGGAAGACAAAGTTTTGAAAAAAATTATCTTGTCATGTCTTATACTTGATGCAGAAGGAATACCTTTTTTACACATTAATTATCATGGCACTCTTTTTGACCTGAAAGTGTAGAAATAAATAAAATTATGTTATCTAAATCTAAAAGTATATTAAGTACCTGAGAAGTGATAAAAGTAAAAACAGGGCTAATAATCCATGCTCCAGAACAATTATTGAGTTAACCCAGGCACCCTGTCAAAAAATTCTACAACTAAAGAACACAGACATAAGAGCAATTGTATTTGTCTTGGTCCATAGTATTCATCTACTTAAGAGCACAGCCATCAGAATTCTATTACACATTGTTCATCATAATTATATCCTGTATAAACATTACTATTTTAGGCAAGGACACAGTTGAGTTACTTTGATTAAACTAAGTACATGTAGTAATATGTAATAAATGGAGCTAGATTTTCTTTACAATTAATACTCATATCAGCATTTCCAAAACTTTTTAGTTTGGCAAGCTTTTGGAAATATTTTGAAACTGTATCAGTGGCTAATACTAATGAACTAATGCCATGTACATTAAATTTTCTTTTTATATTACTTACATATTCATGATATGTAATATTGTACTGTGCCTTTTGCTCCTAGCTGCTTATTGATAAGGCAGTATTTGATTAAATTGTAGTTTTGGTTTTAGTTATTGACATTCCCAACAAAATTTAGATACATCAAGGAGTTTAAACCTTTTATAAGCCAATTGTTCTTTGAATATGATAATATGAAATATTACACAAACATTATTAAATAGACTAAAAGAATTGAGAGCATTAAATTTACATGAATAAATGTCTAAATATATTGTTGTTTTGCAGTGACCTCCCACTATATCAAAACTTCTACCAAAATAAATTTGCATTATCATTTAAAATTATTAGTGACATTTCATATGCGCAAAATGTAAAATTTTAAATATTTTTCAAGATAATGGCTTTACGAGAAATCGGTGTTGTTGTTATTGGACTTGGAATTGCAGGCAAAGTTCGTGTCAGAGATTTGAAAGAGAAAACTTGTGGATTAAGGCTGAAAGGTGTTGTTTCAAGGTAAAGTATTCTATTTAAAATTTTATTTTGTTAAAAATACTTTAATTCTTCTCATATTTATTTACAGATTTTATTTGACAAAATATTTCATGCCATGTGTCCATCTTAAAAGCCAAGTAGGAAAATCACTAGGGTTAAACTTAAGACTTGTGAGATAAAAATAATTCCTTTATTAATTGAGACAACGTCAAAGACTTATGTAAAATCTTTTTTTATTAATAATGGGATGATAACTTTCCAGAAAGAAAAAAAATTAATTAATTTTATTAATAGATATTAGATCATTTTAAAATTGACTATATTGTTTGATAATTTCTCAGGCGACCAGTTGATATAGAAGATGTTACTACTGTAACACTAGATGAGGCTTTACAAAGATCTGATGTTGATGCCTTGATGATCAGCACAGAACCTTGTCTTCATGAGGACTATGTCAGGTCTTTGCTAACTTTTAAATATCATATTTGTTTATGGCTAGTCTTGCATTTTTATCAGAGTTTTTAATGTTGATGGTTTTGGTTTTCCTGGATTTTTCAGGCAACCCATTCTACACCCGAACATCAGACAGGAAGCAGTATATGTCATTTCTTGTGAATGGAACAAGAATAGTGTTATTATCATTATTTCAATCTGAGGGTTGGATTAGAATTATAAGTTTGTTATTGTGTTGTGTTTCCAACTAGAATGTAAACCCTTATGTATTGTTATTAATTAGCTCTTTGTTCTTCTACCTGTTAGTGTTTTTAGGTTTAAATAATTTAACTAATGGAATTTCTCTTGTCAGTTGTGAATATTCATACGTGATCAATATAGCAGCCCATTTTTGAGTTTCTTCAAATTTTTAAATATTTTCTTTGGTAGATGGGTCCAATACAGGAGAGGCATATTCTAGTTTAAATCTAAAACCTTGTCATAAGGAACCTTGAACATTTTTTAGACTAAGTTCCTCATCCGCCTTGTCTGGAGAAATCCCTATGTTTGTCACCGGTCACTAAAAGGCGTAGTAAATACAGAGTTTAAGTTTAAATAAATATAGAGTTGAAGTCCTTCCATTGGCCCCACTTCCTCCCAATGCCTTAAATAAAAATGTAATAGGAATCTTTGTTACTCTAGCACATTTAAAAACAAGCACTAAGGTCAAACCAAATAATGAGCAGAAATGTGCACTTTATGACCGACTTAAAATTGAGCTGAATGGAAATAAAGTATGCCAGTTAATTAGGTCCCATTAAAAATATGATAATATATAATTGAAATTAGCTCTTTAAATATTTAATGTTGTCTTTTTTTTTTTTACACAGGAAAGGTCTTGAGAATAACAAACATGTTCTAGTTGAGTATCCAGTTGCTCTGTCTTCAAAGGTGGCTAAGCAGCTTTATCAGCTTGCAGAAGATAAAAGTGAATATCTACTTTATTTCTTTGACACATTCTTCCTTACAGTATTTACAATTTACAGTAGATGTTTCTAAGGTCTCCCATAAACTTTCAGGGATTTTTAAGTTTGAAAAAAAATCTGTAAAATAAATTTTTGTGTATAGCCACACCAATAATATTTTATTAAGTCGTAATTCAAGAACCATTAATAAATGTAAAAAAATTTTTTTTTAGATTTAATCCTGCATGAAGAAAACATAGGACTTCTTACTCAGGACTACAATGTTGTTAAAAAGAAAGCAGAGCAAGTTGCTCTAAAATCTGGTCAATACTTACTGAATGGTTGGTTTACATTCATTTTTAAAAGTGTATTTTTCTGTAAACAAAATGAGAGGTCAGACTGCAATCAGGCTTATAAAAAAGTAAATGGAAAAGATGTAAACAGGGTAAGGGTAACCCTCACCCTGTTTATGTATTTTCCATTTACTTTTGTATTATTCTGTTTGTTTATAACCATAATGTTTATTAAAATAAATGTTCTAGGTAATTTATTATTATATGCACATCTAGATTGTATTTGATTCATATATGTGATATATTAAATTTAAACCAAAAAAAAAAAAAACCATTTGTATATTAAATATCATAAAATTCTGTGTATTAATGGTATTTAAAACTTCCTAGATGTATGGAGTTTGCTTTCAATTTATTAATAAATAATTTGACATTTATGTGTGTCTTTAGGTTCATATAATGGTTGGCTTGAAGATTTTGAAAAATCTGGATTACCCTTTATTACTGGTATTTCAAGTATTCAGAGTGTAATGACCTTGTTTGGTGAAGTGCAGGTGATTGGAGGGAAACTGGACCGATCTGATGATAGTTACTCGGCCAGAGCAGATTTGGAAGCAAATGGAAAGTAAGCTGTTCACTTAAATTTTAAACATGTTTTTTTAAAAATTGTATTATGGTACTCCTGATACTATTCATATATAACATTTTTGTTTTTTAAAGAGAAAATAACTTTGTAATTAACCTTTAATTTACAGACCTATCTCCATCACACTTTCACGTTCAAAATCAAAAGAGGCCAGAAGACACAAACAAACAATTTATGAGTTTGAAGACGGAGAAATTATTGATTCCAATAATTTACCTCCTCAAAAGACCTCAAAACCAGGTACTGTCAAACCTTAACTTTCATTTTTATAAACTAAGTCACTCTCTGAGGCTATCTCTGAAAAGGTAGAACCAAAAATGCTTTTTTTATTTGAAGAAAAAAAAATTAATTAATTAAATCTAGTATCTTTGTGTAAATCAGACAATAAATGTTAACCTTCATTTAAATGAGATGCAAATTTAAACTTTAAGGGATACCCCTTATTTTATCCTTTTATTGTTTATTTGACCTATTAAATTTATATGATATAAAATCTATCCCATGTCCAAAAATGAAGCAGTAGCAATTATTAAAAAAACAGAAATAATAACACATCTTTATGATTGGTTTATATCTTACGGTGTCAATTTCCTATATAAATTTAAATTTGTTAAATTATTGGCATTTAATAATATTAACTCTTGATGTGTTAAAGCGCGATAATGTGCACTCACCGTTGTTACCAAAGCGCGCCACGATAGAACTCTCTTTAGAAACGAAATTACTGAAAATAAAAACTCTTCACTGCGTGAAAGAAGATGTATTTGATTTCCTGCAAATGCGGTCGTTTCCTAGTTAATGTTATTGCTCAATTCGCAAAGTTTTTTGTGAGTTTTTAGTTTTTTTTTTTTTTGAAGATGTGATTTTGCTACACTTTATAAACTTTATTACTAAAATAACAGTACTAAACTACAGGTAAAAATATTTTTAAACTCAATAAGTCCTTAGGATACATAAAATAACAATTCTTATCCTAAAAGATGAAGTCAGCATGACAATAATAATATAATTGGATTTTACGCAATTTTTTAAATTTCATAACCAGTTGATCGCATTTCGGGAAATTCTTACGGTACTGAGGTGGGAGTTTTTCAAAAACCTAATGGCATACTAAGAGTTAAGTCAATTATTGCAAATGTCCAATTTTAAATCTTGGTTGATACTTATTAAATGTTAGAAGCAGGACAAAGAATCTGTTAATTGATACTGTACAAATGTTGTCTAAAACGGTCTGCAAGACAATGACCTGCCTACCCTAGGTATAATTTCAAGCACTTCTTAGAAATAGTGGTATCAAATAAATCTAGTATAAATCACTTTATGACTTGTGGAAGTATAACCATCTTTTTTTAATTAAAAAATTTCATGCGGTTTATATCATCTTATCTACTTCAACCACATAAGGACATGACATGTATGATAATTGGTTAGACTGTAATTTTTAATGATACTTAATACTGCAGAGAAACATATTCCTTAGGCTCCTTCATATTCCTTTGAAAAAAAAGTTTTTTAAAAAATCGCATATTAATAAATGTTAAAAAAATTATTAAGGAAGTTAAGGAAGGAGGTGAAATCTTGTTTTCCATTGAGGCATATTTAACTTAAACATGTCTTAAATAGTGGTGTGACCTAAATGTGAGTTAAATGAACTATTTTAGAATTATTTAATTAATCACTTTTGTTGTTATTTAACTTATCAATTATTGTATTCATATTTTTTCTTTAGGATTATTCATGATAGATATGGAACAGTTTTATGAGGCAATACTTGAAGGGAAAATCAAAGAAGAAAAGAAGAACCTATCTATCAGGAGTTTGGAAATAGCTGAGAAGATTCACTCTTTCTTCAACTGACAGTTTATATTTGATCTCAAGCTAATGTTAGCCTCATGGTTGTTGTGTGCATCTCTTGTTACAGTTATGAAGTGATTTAATTGCCATTCAGGATTTATAGCAGCTGATTATCAAATTGTATTTGTTGTTGTTGAAAAAAAATCCTAGAAAGATTTTTTTGTTTCTTTGTTTACAATTTGAAATGTATGCCATTTTGTCTGATCATAAATGATAGAAATTTTATAATTTTCTGTTAGAAGTGCCTTTTGTAACAACCAAGTCTAGTCAAGACATGATATATTTGCATGTTTTTTTTGCACCAGTTTAGATCTGATGTTATCATAATCTCATGTTTACATTAGTTACTTTCCAAAATGAAGATATTATTTTTAACTCAACTTTATAGAATGAATAAATAAAAATCAATAATAAAACTCTAATAATTGGTCTTAAATTTATATTCACCTGTAAGATGTAGCACAATTATTTTATTTTCAACACCATTCCTATTACTACTTTCCAGAGGGAATGCTTTCCATCAACTTCAATTACTAAATTAGGCATGTATTTTTACATTTATTTAGCTATTTATTATGAATTTTATTAGCTCCCATAATAAAGGTGTTGAAACAATCAACACACACGGTGGCTGGGGTCTGATATCTCACCAAAACACCAAAAAAAAAACATTGTACTTTTTTTCCATGTCTTTTATTCCTTTAAAATAAACCAAGTGACTCATAACTACAGAAGGCTTTAACTTTAAAGAACTATTGTTTTTATCAAAACATTAACTGAAAATCTGAGAGAAATAAAAATTGATTAAAAAAATATTTTATTAATCCCAGATGCCAGATGCGATAATTTTATTCCTAATTGTAAATTAAATTAGGAGAGACGAACAGAACAAATGGTTTATTGGAGTTTAAATAAAATTATAACTTGGCCGTTCACTGGACAAACTGAAGCAAGCACTCCACTGGATGAAACAAGAGTACAGAAAATAATTCTATTATGTACATTTCAGCACGATCACATCATTTGTCTAAATGAAATATATTAGGCTGCCCGTCAAGTTTTAGGCTGAGTTATTTTATCGCCAGGTGCTTCCACTGGGGGTGCACTTGATTTTAGTTGAGGATTGAAAAATGTGGGAAATGTCTTAGCAGCTTTGACTTGCAATTCATAAGCTTTGGCTAAAGCTTTGCTCTCCTTTAATAATTCTTTAGGTACATACAAATGTAAAACTTTAAAATACTTGAGTATATTTTCAACATTTGACTGGCTCAGTTTCAGCTCTTGAGCAATGCTTGCTGCTGTGACTTCATTTGGTTTAGTTTGATACTGTCCCAACGCAACAAGGATGCTGCGAAGATTTACTCGGCCCTCAGGGATTGTGTGAGTGGTTTCCATGGCTCCAAGTTCTGTTTCTTCAGGTCCTCCTCTGGTTGTTGGCAGAGGTTTATTGGCAGAAAACTAAAAGCAAAAATAAGAATACAATGATAGTTTTATAATCTTATTCATAGAGCTTTCGTAGCAAAAGAAATTTATGCTTGAATTTAGAAAAGTACATTAAATATTAAAGATATAATTGTTTTTGTGTAGATTTTAAAATTCTGATTTAAAAATAATTTGGAATTACCTGGGTAGCATCTCCTTTCGATTCAACATACACCTGTTTAAGGTTTTCATTCAATTTTTCATGCCTGATTGACTGCTCGTCAAGGTACTCGGGATGTTCTAGTAGAAAAAGAAACACATCTTTAAAATAAGAGATGTCATTTGTGGTGTCTCAAAATAGATAGTAAAAGTATTAAGACTACGATCATATAATTTTGTTAAAAAATTTGTAATTTGATTTATATGAATTTTTAAAAAAATTGTAAGTAAAAAAATGTGTGTCACATCTGAACATAAATTTGTTCGGTATTCGGTATGTATGTAAGTCTGGACAGAAAAGATCATAAGATTCTCCAAAATCCTGGTAAATTATTATGACTATCTCTATGAGTATGAGCAGAAAACCTGATTAGAAGAACTGGTTGCAATAGGAGCCCTCTTTAACTCTTCAGTGCATTGTTTTTCAGTTTCATTTCTTAAGTAAGGACTAATTACATAATTCTCTTTCCTTGTCTGACACCCTTTTTTTTTATAAACAACACACTTAACTCCAACTTTCTCATAATGTACTAGTAATAGAATAGAATTAAAAAGTTTGTTATTTACTACTTCAATTTCAAAGTGAAAAATCCGACATAAGGCCTAAATCTAACTAAGTGATTAACACTTAGTCAAAAGGGTGGGAAAAAAACAAACATGTAGAGTAAAAGTATAATAATTAATCCTACCACTGGGTAGTGTTAAAAGATACCTTTAAATACAAAATAAATTGACTAAATTGAATTGAGAAATTAAGATGATAGTTTTATAATTGCTAAACTAAATAAATTATTGACTATTGCCATTGCCAATGGCCGAGTATGATAAGTTATAGGCATAATATAGTCTAAGTATACGCCTATAGATTATTGACTATAGGCATAGGCCCAAGGCCAAGGCTTAACTCTTTCGATGCGGAACAACGCACATTGCGTTCATCCGCCTTGCTCAAAAGCACGGACCAACGCACTGTGCGTTGTTTCACTATCGTGTTTGTTTCTTTGCTATTTCTCGGTTAAACTTTTTAAGAGCTATTTTTAAATTAGACTTTAACAAAGAAGAGTGGTACTTCCTTGTTTATGAACGAAGGGGAGGTGTATTTGTTATCATTTGAAGCATTATTTTATTAATTTTCTCGCTGTTTTTTTGTTGATCAATACTGTTGCTATGGCTACCCAAGCTATCTTAGCTACATTATAAAATATGAGATATAATTCAACATTTATTTTTGTGGTTCTTTTGCACATTTATAAATCGAAAAATGCCTATTTGTGTTACATATTTGATTTTTGCATTAAATTTTAATGATTTTATGGAGCACTAACATAAATTTATTGCCTTCTGAGAATTTTTCCCCCTGAATTTAGTGATTTTTGTTGTCATATTTTTACGTTTTTAGTTTCTTTTATGTTAGTTTTTTTTATTTAAACCAAAGAAACAAGTTCAAAAACGTATAGTCCATTTAACTACCTTTCATTTGATACCAAATTTTTCACCATAAGCCTAAAAATAATATTTTAAATATTTTTGTGAAAAACCCAACCTCTCACTTTTTTTTTTACTTTTGAAAATAATGTACATTTTTTTGTTAAAAAAATTCCGCAGCGAAAGAGTTAAGACTAAGGGCTAAGACTAAGTTAAAGGCCTTAGTCTTAGTGATAGTATTAGTCATTAGTATTAGTCATAATTAGTAAGAGTAAGGCACCCAGAGCTCCTCATTCGTTGAAATGAATAAACATTCTAAGTCATTCTTGAGCCTATATAATTAGAGAAATTATAAACGCATCTTAGCTCCACTTTAACGACGTTTATTACCTTCTCTAATCCTCGACAATATTTTTACTGTTGTTGGGTGTTTGGGTGCAGCATCAGGAACTTTCGAAAGTTTTTCAAGTAGTCGTTCAGCTCTATTCTCAAAATTAAACTTCCTCAGTGGTCGAGTTAATCTTGATGCAATTTGCCCCATAATGTCTTAACAGCCGAAAACTTTAAAAATCAAACCAGGTTTATATTTCACTTGTTCGTTACATTTAAATTATATAAATATGAACCAAGACAAATGATCTGAATGTCAGATACAATAGTGAAAGTCAAGGTGTTTATGTAAGCCTTCAGAGTAGCCCCTCTTAGCAAATAAAAAAAAATTAGTTTAAAAAGAAGAAAAAGAATTTAACAAAACAAAATATCTGAAATGTCATCAATATATATATAATTATAATTTGTAATGTATGTTTTGTCTGTCACAACTGTCTGTCTGTCCGTGACGCTACTATTTTTAGAAAGCAGCGCACCAAAAATACTCTATAAATGTATATAATTTGCAATTTATGTCCCGATGACGCTACTATTTTTAGAAACTAGCGGCATCAAAAATGATTCCGTATAAAGTTGCTACTGGAAATAAATGAATAAAACAAAAATTAATAAAATAAATGAAAATTTTATATACTAGTGTCTAGCAGACCTGTCGTACGTTGCTTTGATCTCCGTAACAATGAATACATTTTTAGAAACCAATGAATGATGTGTTTTAAAAATATTATTTCAGAATCCTACGCGGCAATGTGCAAAAAAGTCCAAGTTTCATAGCAAACGGATACATAAATGTATAATTATAATTACAAAGCTTAGAAAAGAACAAACAAACGATATTAATTATTAAGAGGCCCGGCTCCAATAGGAGTGATAATTTAATTTTTTACCGTCATTGTACTCATGTCATATTGCGCAATATGGTGTAAAATTGATTGGGGATTTAAATTATTAACGTGCAGTAAAAAAAAAGAAAAAAGAAAGCCATTTGAGGCCTCTGCCCCGAGGGAATGAACATTAGGAGTTCATTGCCCCGATTGTAATGAGACATAAAATAGATTCTTGATTTTTTATATACTGAGATGGGAGATGAATAGCGAAGTCAATAGAGCCTTCTCCCCACAAGCTGATAGACGTGGTATCTAGAAAACGTAAAAGCCTAACTAAAAAATGTTGATGGATGGCTATTGCTAAAAAGTCATCCGCTGACCCGGAGATGAGATGGGCACCACCAAGATCTACCAAGCCCAGAGAAAGCTGAATGGTAACATTAGAACCCCCAGCAACCACGAGGTCATGAGACAAATTAAAAAAATTAAGAGATGAGCAAGATCCATTAATTTTCTCAGTAACTTGCGCCAACACACAAACCATAGAAACATGTAGGACGCAATAAGGGGCCGTCCATAAATGACGTCACGCGATTTTGGCCGATTTTTTACCCCCTCCCCCCTACGTCACGCGTCGTCACAAAATCGTAGACCCCCCCTCCAAAAGTACGTCACAAAAC
>MUZC01001576.1:0-15176 GCA_002072015.1 Radix auricularia
TATTACTATTATTACAGACTACTGATACTGTGATAACACTTCGACTTCGACGACATTGTTGAGAGGAGTGTGGGCTCATGAACTTCAGAATTTAATTTGCCAATATCCATAACAAAAATCAAAATGATTTTAGTTTAAAATGGGAACCTACTGTTTTATATGTTGAAAATCATGCATGAAAGCCAATTCTTATTAATCAAATGATTATTTACACACATAAAATGAGACGAAGTGGCACAAATTTCCGCCATTTTGTTGACTTTTAAAAGCCTATTCGCGCGATGCGCTGGAAAAAATCAAATTGTTCGCGCGTATACGCGCGTATACTGGCGTTTTTTCGCTGCCAGTGTAACCACGCACTATATGTTATTGCATTTGTTTTTCAAGAGGTTTCAGATGCGCGACTAGATGAGCGAATTCGCGTGTAGTGTAACCCCAGCCTTATGTTAAATGTTTCATTACTCAAAATACACACTAACTCCCTTATTCATGCATAATTTCTTATGATGTACGCTCTAATAATAATGATTTCTATTAAGATTTGTCTGCTGTGTGTATTTACCTAGTTGACACTCACAATAAAGTTTGCATTTACTGTCTCGTGGGTGAGTCCATTCATCTAAACTATAATACAAGTCAAAGGAGTTGACAATGTCTCTGTGGGTCCTTGGCACCAGCTTGGAGTAGCCTGAACTACCGGAAGTTGTGGACACAACCGCCAAATCCTCTTGGTTGACGCCATTTTCAAAGATTTCTTCATCACATGTGTTCAGGTCATGGATAAACGATTTCTTTTGACTGCTTGAAACAACATCATACAAATAAACTCCTAAATTGTATAATTATAACAACCGAGAATACATGGTAATGTTAAAAATTACTTATTTCTAACTATTTTAATTAAAATATGTTTCTTTAAAATGAATACATATTCTAAGACAAAGCCTTTGTTCTTTCCAGAATGATAGAAAACAATATTGAAATGAAAATCACAAATTGCATATTTATTAATACTCTTACATTTTTTACTACTTAATTTTAGAATAATTTTATAGACATTAATATATAGCTGAATTATGTTAATTTGTTTTTATTTCTGATTCTTTATAATAAAATAACCTACAGTTATTATTGTAAGCATTAAGTTTGTCCACTTGAGAACCAACCCTTAATTTCAAACCGAAAAATATACAATGATCTCTCGCTGCTACACTTTGTAATTTGCTGCATTTACGTTTTCAGAAATAGGAATAAATATACTTTTTATTCTTAAACGTTAATTCAATTTAAAAGTATACAATTTTTAAAAAAAAATTTTTTTTTACATTTCATTCAAAATTTGATTATCTTGATTATCTTGTCATTTTTCAATTTAATATTTGTTCTCTCACAAAAAAAGTTACTTATACAACGCTCTACATTAACTTGAAGTATCTAACAAGCTTACTATGTTCTATAAAGGACAATGGCCAACTATAAAAGCTGAGTTAAGGTGTAGGGAGAATAATCAGGGGAGTTAATCCGGGCCCCGTCAAGAAGACTCATTATAATGCATCCTGTTTAACATCATGCTAAAAATATTTATAAGAGGCATACACGTAAGTATCAACAGAACCATAACAAACTACTTCCAGAGAGAGATTACAAGACAAAGACCATCGGGAAAATTGTATAGCCAACCATCCAGTACCTGTCACATGTAGACGATATAACACTGCTGAGTATAAACCGTAGCGTCAAAATTAAATTTTACAGGAAATTTGAAAAGAACGCTGATACTATATTTTATGATTTACAGTAACCGTAGACAAAATGTATGATACTATCAAGATACTCCCATGCTGATTGTCAAGGTATGAGAATCACTGTCACTGAGTTTATTGTGAGTTGTGAAAATGCTGTGAACTGTGTTCAGTTAAACGGAGACTTTAATGTCACGCCATGACTTTGAAGAGTTCGCCCAAGGGCTATAAATAGTGGGGGACGGTGTAGTGTGAGAGAGTCGAATAGAGTTCAGAGTCTAGTGTGTGGTGGACGAGAGGACGATGTGGTACTAGGGAGTGTTGGTCCTACGTGTTATCGAGGTGGCTCGAATATTGTGAAAACGGAGCCTGTAAGCCTGTGATTGGAGGTACTGGATGGCTGTATTGACTCCATTGTACTTATGCAGATCGTTTAGTAGTGAAGGATTATCTATACGTGTATTACTACCACAATAAAGAACATATTATTATTGACAAGAGTTCAGTCTCAAGTGCAATCCAGAACCTAGAACGCAACACTGATGATAACATCAATATTATCTTAAACATGTTTGAAAGAGTGGCAACATTAAAATATCTAGGATCAACTATAGACGAGCATAATGAGATTATGACAAAGATGAAAAAATATCAGCTATTACCATTCCTACTTTAGTTTCCGAAAGCGACTGAAAGCAAATAAAGCTTCTCAAAGAAAACAAAAGAAGAACAATATATATCACTAGGAAATGGCCAAAAATAACATACGCTAATGAGGCTTGAAGTCAGATTAGAAAAACATGGAACCTGCTCATAATACCAGGGAGGAAAATCCTCCGTAAAATATCCAGCACGGTAATACAAAAGTATACCTAATCAATAAACCAGTAATATACCATTAAACAAGAACACCAATAGTAACAATGATCAAAAAAAGAAAGACTGCGCTAGGCAGATTATGTTAAAATGTTGCCGAAATGAATATCATAAAAAACAAATATATACATATAGACACATGAGGATAGACAATTCACTGGTCACCCAAGGCTGAGATGGAACAATTATATGGAGATGAATTTACACGAGCTGGCAGTTCGGGCATGGAGGCTAAAAGCCATGGTTCGCTACAAATGGAAGCATGTGGTTAGTCAGGCAAGGACCCTAAAGACACTGCACCATCACTGATGATGAGGATGATGATAACTGAAACCCAATAACTGAAACGATTGTTGGGCTGTCAAATTTTTTGAAAAAATGCTGTCCGGTTAAACTTTCGTAATTCCGCATAAATTTCACCGTCATTTACCTCTATATAAGCAATGCAAACTTGTCACGATTTATGAACTTCATTTTTACACAATAGCTAGCGGCATCTTCCCAGTAGCACAGCATTTTGAACATGTATGTACTAAAACAATTAGTCCTGCTGTAAATGTTTTCCCAACATTCATAAACTAAAACAATCGTACACTGGACATTCAAATAAAATTATAACAACAATGACGTAACATTTAATCAGGTTATCCGGGCCAAGCCTGTTTGTACGTTATTTCCCCTAGGCGGTGGAAATAACTATTTAATTTAAAATTACCTTAAAATAATGAAAAAAAATTTTTTACATCTTCTTAAAATTAGCTTTTTTGCTAGGAATACACAAAAAACAGAAGTGAATAGAAATGACGCTGTTTTATAATTGGTATCGGTGCGCCACTCAGCATGTCAACTAATGTTGGCTGGCGGTGACAGTTAAAATCATCCAAAAATTACAAGCTTTTCACTCCGTTTAACTATTTAAGCTGACATCAATCCTAAATTATCATTCAATTTTTGTTGTTGTCCAGATTTTAAGCTAAAATTAAACAAAATTGTTATTGTTACTACAGTTAAAATAATTAAACGACTGAAATATATGCTCTAATCAGAAGAAGTTTTTTTAAAAGTAAAGTCGGGATATGAGGGCATTGAGGAGTGAGGAAGTAGAGAAACGCATTATCTCGTTTCAACCTATAACATAAAGAGGTTGATGTAATTCAAAGCCAAGTTAGGATCTTGTAACATTATAAAAGTAGGAATTGCATTAACAGTAACACAAAAGACCACCTTTATTTCGTTTCCAATTATTTGTTATTCTCACCTGCGAGGTCGTGTTTTCATTGTTTCATTCAATTAAACAAAATCTTAATGTGTTAAAGAAATAGATTTTTGTTTAATGGTAAGAGACAAAAGGTTATCAAAATAGGTTGTAATTCAATGGTACCTTATTTCATTTTTTAGTGGACAGATAATTGTTCTTCATTTTTTTTCGCGTTCAAAAATATTTCGTTGCATTTGTTTTAGACGAAAAGTTTAAATTTGATAAATTGCAAGCTGCAATGTTAACACTGAAGAGCCACATACGTCTATGACCTTAGCCAACATTCTCGCGGCGAAGTTTTAACACCCGAGTTATTGAACAGCAACACTTAACGGGGAACCCGGCTACACATGTATACGGGTAAGCGATGACAGGCAAAAAATTTAGTTGAAAATTGATGAACATTAACTAATAACAAATACACTAGAAACAAACCTATCTTTATCTCTGTGTACCAATATGGCGGTTTTCAGTTCCAGTGCCTGTTGGATGCAAATGTCCCCAATGTAAGGCAAATTGCTGACGGTGATTTGTTTTCCTATCAGTTGCCAAGCAGCGGAGTTCTCACCAACGGCAACGATGACTCCACGACATCTTGAATTTTGGAGAGCTTGAAAGAAATCTGAGCCGTCAGCCATCAGAAGCTAAAGTAAGAGAAACAAAAGTAAGTGATGTACAGTTGAGAAACATAGGAGGTTCTTTTTTGATGGAGAAACAGAGGTGGTAAGATGAAGATGTTAAATAAGACTATTCAAATGCAATTATATTTATTCTGTTTTAGTAATCAGTATCTTCTTGAAGAAACTCTTAATACAACTAAAACACTTTTACAGCTTAGCTATTAAGCCAAAAAACAACAAAAAAAAACAACATTAATTTGAATTTAAATAACTGAAATCCATTTACTTTAATGGCATATCGAAACTCAACTGTGGGCTGGATGAAAATCGAACTATGAATTATATAACTTTTAAGGCGCCATTTACTTGATACGTTTTTAAAAGTGTTCATTCAAAAGTTCCTTTGAACAACCAAAATAATAACTTAGTTTACAAGAAATGGACTATAACAAGTTATTGTCATATACGGGCTAAGTACAGATATGCATACGAATAGAAGACACTGTTCTTACAGTTCCTAAATTAAATAATAACCAAATGAGCAAAAAAGCAGTCTCAAGACGCTAGCTTTTATAAGTTTTTATATCAGCTATTTAAAAAAACAATGCTAGGTAAAGAAGAATTGAACTTTTATAAAATTGTCGAATGGACTTTTAAATAAAACATAAAAAACATTTGTGTCAATGCTAACGTAACGATACAAATATTTTAAAATTACATTTATTTTTTACGCTTTAACGTCTCAATCACATTCGTGCCACTGACCTGTCCATTCATTGTGACACAACCAGCCAGGATTATGCCCAGGTCTGTGATGACACGTTCCGGTGAGTTTTCAAGAGTGTTGGCTATGACGTCCTGATGCCGGAAGCCCTGCTGACGTAGTCTGTTGGCCAATCGTCCAGCGAGCGTGTAAAGCTCCCGTGCCGTGTATGCCTCCCTGGTGTCTCCGTCATAGAACACAAACAGTTCTTTGTCTGGAACTTCGTCAGCCAGGAACTTGGCACGCTTACAAATAGTGTCCGCATTCAACCATTGAATTTTTTGGCCTTGCATTGTCTTTGTTACCACACAGGGAAAAAAGATGAATATAAAAAAAAAGAACTTAACGTGCAAAGGAATTCATGTTTATTTCTAATATTGAACAAGATTTCCATTGTCTTACAAAATTATTGCAATAACAATTGCATTGAATTAAACAAACTAAAGACTTCATTTACGTTCGCGGAATGATATGATTATTTAACTTTTGATTTCTTGATTGTAAATTATATTTTGAAAATTTAATCTTATTTTAAAGTTTTTCATTCTCAGGAATATATTAAATACCTATCATTTGTAATTAAAAGGGAATAAAAATTACATAAAGGTTATGATTTAAATGTATTTTTTTAAAAATGTATTTACATATCTCAAAGCAACATGCAGAAATCCTTCACTTTGTAAAAGATATCCAGGCGCTTGATGAAATACGTTAAAAGATTATTACAGTCTCTAATTTGTCTGCCTAAACCAGGAGATTGAGGAAATATGCGTAACGCTTAGCCACGAACGATTCTGTTGATCCCTTTTTATATTTTAGTTGTTTTGTCTTGACAACAGGTGTTCTTCCTTAGCTATATCCTTACACATATTCAGATATGTTAATTATAAACAGATTTCATTCATCTGTGTTGAGTCATATGGAGATTTTGATTGGTTATCTGTTATAAAGCCGGCGACTGTTGCAAATTTTTCTCTACATTCTAATCTGAAGTGACCCAGATAGACACTAAGAGTGTCAAGGACAAAATGAGTTTTTTATGGGTTTGTGTGCCAGGTGTTTCTCAACTTTTACAGAAAAAATTCACGTAACTTTTAAAATAAAATTGTATCTCTTGTTGTATAACAGTTAACATTATGTTTTAGAAATGGTATGCTTCTTTAGATAAAATGATAATGATTAAATGGTTGAAGCTGAATCATTGTTCTCTCATTACATGATGTAACAGGTATTGTTACATTAGTTTGTCCAAGATTTAAATTGTAATTATAACTAAATATATTCTAGCCCATGTGTGTGTTAAAATCTAGGTGTCTACCTATATCTCCTACAATATTTTATGTATTAAGATTTCAAATACCTTCCTGTTTTAGATATCATGAAAAATTTCAAAGGATTCAAACAATGCAATGAAGAAAATAATAATAAGAAATATTTTTGTTTATTCACACATATCCTCCAATGAAGGTTTGCAAATTTTTTAAAGACATAATATTAAAATATAATCCTGTGATATTTTGAAGAAAAAAATTGTTTAAACCTTTTATATTATCTTGAAAAGACATCACGAAAATCGTTAATAAATCTTTACTATAAAAATAAAATTAACCAAGAGAAATTAATCACCTGTTATCTATTAACTATGTTGCAGTGTTTTGTGGAGGGGCAAAAGGGGATTTGTTATCTTCAGGATACATAACAAATTTGTGAAAACTTTCACTTTGAAAGCGAGTTAGGATATATTTCGATTTTCTGGGATGAGAGTTAATTTTTTCAATAATAAACTTAAAAGGGTTCTAAATTATGTAAAATTTAAAAAAAATTAATATCTTATTTAAACGACTGTAAAACTAATTTCAAGATGAATTTACACGCAAAGGTGAAATGTGATATCACTTTCCTCTTTCTTTAAAATCTTAAGTTATAGGAATACACGCTTACAAAAGAAAAAGCAGCGCATCAAATAAAATGCCTAAGTCATAACATAAGTTTAAATTTGTTTAATGCTACAAGCTATTATGAGATATTTTGATTCCCCTAAAAATTGTAACTAACGATAATGTAAACTAAAAGTAAACATTATTTATTTTATATTACAGACGATCGCTCCTTCTGTCCAGAAGATTATCGCGTCCTAAGTGTAATTATGGTTTGTGTTTAGTCATGTATTCTTATTAGAGTATTAAATGATAATAAAGTGTTGGCTTTCCTTGTTTCTTCAGGCAACCCATTCCACGCCCGAAGACCGGATGGGAAGAAAGAAAACTTGTATGTATTTTTTCTTGCTTACGGGGTAAGAATTGTATTTTTATCCTTATGTCTATACGAGGGTTGTATCTTCATGTTGTATTTCTAAATTGAAGTTAATTGTTTTATGTACAATTAGTAACTTACTCTTGGTTCTTCTAATCTCTAGTGTTTCAAGGTTTAATTATTTAACTGATGGTGTTACTCTTTGTCACAGATGACAAATTTTGCCCTTGTAACTTGTTGTTGTGAGTTGCGCACGGTGGTATGTTTTGATGTTGGCTGTGGGGGTATTAAAAGTTAGTGGGGTGAAGGCGTGAAAAGTCAGTGTGTTGTTGACGCCAGGGGGACATGTGTAGGAAGAAAAGAGAGCTGTGTGTGTTCATGGTGTTTGCAAGTAGAAAACTGGATTAAAGTTTGTTGTATTCCGAGCAGTGTTTTTCTTTCTGTGTAAGGATATTGTGTATGAATCTAGGAGCAAGCAGTGCAAAATATAAGTTCCAGTGACGCTTGTGACACTCTTGTGAATTTTGAATTTTCTCCAAAAATGAATCAGGCACTTTTTTAAATATTTGTTTTAGTTTATCACTATTTTCTTTGGTTGATGGGTCCCATAGAGAAGATGTATATGTCTCACCAGGGTAGTTTTTTAGTTTAATATCTTTATAACATTTGTAAAAGTTTCTTTTTATAAAACCTATATTTTTGTTTGATTTTTTAAAATAATTTCTTATCTTATCTTATATGTTACAGACGCTCCTTCTGTACAGAAGATTATTGCGTCCTACGTATTTCTATGGTTTGTTTTTAGTCTTGTATTCTTACTAGAGTTTTAAAAGATGATAAAGTGGTGGCTTTCCTGGTTTCCTCAGGCAACCCATTCCACGCCCGAATACCGGACGGAAAGAAAGAAAACTTGTATGTGTTTGTTCTTGCATATGGAATAAGAAAGGTGTTTTTAACTTTATGTCTATTTGAGGGTTGTATTAGGTTATCTTTGTGTTGTATTTCTAAATTAGAATTAATTGCCTTATGTATAATTACTAATTTACTCTTGGTTCTTCCATCCTCTAGTGTTTCAAGGTTTAATGATTTAACTAACTTTGATGATCCCCGTGCCACTTTTGAGTCCTATTCATTGAATTCACACAAAAAATGTATGTCAATCCAATTAAACTTTATACACAATGTTCCAGTGAAAATAATTAATAGGAGTTTCAAAAAAGATTTAAGCATTATAAGCTTGACAGGGAACCTACGGAGTTCAAAGAAAGCATTGCAAGGAAACAGCGCAGTGCTATTGTAGCATTTAATCAGTTGCCAAACCCAGAATACAAGTCGGGTAAAAAAATTGGTCATCCAAGCTGCCTAGGAATAAACCAAGCTGCCTCATAAAATAAATACTATGGCCCTCGTCGGTTACTAGAGACTAACAACAAAAATTAAATTAACAACATGTTGACTTACATTATTTGGTTTGATACTCCATACATTTTTAGATTTTCGATGACGATTGACGTTAATGCTACAAATATATATATATATATATATATATTTTATAATATTTTTTTCGGGTATTGTCATTGGATTTTAAGCGATTACATTTTGGCTGATCAAGATAGCGGATTTTTAGACTGTGCCTAAGTTAAGTTTATAAATTCTAACCTTAATCTAAATCATCTTCCCACCATTTTTTTCACCTATTGTATCAATGTATCTACTTATTGTATTAAGTTCAACGTCTTTCATTTTTGTGTGTTTTTTTTCTCCAGGAATTATTGGAGTTATATTAAAAGAAAAGTTAAAGAAACATTTATCGCATTTGGTCAAATGAGCAAAAGGTTTGTTCGATCATTTAAAGTAAAACGTCATATGATTTTTACTACATGATGCACAACTTCGTTACTAAACATTTTTAACAGAAACTTAGGTAGTAAAATGCTTACTAATGAATGCGTTTTAAATGAAAATAAATTGCATAATCAATAACGTCCTTCTGAAAGACATTTACGTATAATTAATAGGAGGGGGAATTTTTATTTTCATGAAATACATTTATATATATATATAATAGCAATTTACCCGCGCTTCGCTGCGGTAAATTAGGATTTCAGTTATTGAAAAATGCGTCTATTTTATATAGCTCATTATGAGAAAAAAACTATATTTAGGCAGTCGTTCCCCAATTGAGAAAGGATTTAATATTTTTTGCCTCTTACCATCGCGGGAGTGTACTCAACAACTTCCCAAAGTTTCAAGCTTCTACCTACACGGAAGCTTGGAGCATTAGTGTGGATTTAGTTTTATATAGAGCATTTTAGGGAGAAAAAAATGTTTAGGGCCCCCAAGAGTGGAAATTTTTAAAAATTATATAATTATTTTACTTATTTCCATCGCGGGGTATTACTAAACAACTACAGAAGGCTTTATACCTTTACGTACTGAGGAAATGAGAGAAGCAGTAATTTTCAGTTTTTAGTAGCTCATTAAATGTAAAAACTACATTGGGGTCTCCGGCATGCAGTAAGTGGTAATTTAAATATATATTCACCTGTTACCATCGAGGATGCATACTCAATAACTTCCGAAAGTAAAAAGTTCTACATCTTCGGCAAAAAGGACAATTAGTGATTTTCAATTTTTACAGATAAAGAGAAATAGTTTTTGGGACCACGGCCATACATAATTTGGAATTTTAATTTCCTTTTCGTCGTGAGAGGGTACTCAACAACTTCCCATATTTTCATGCTCCTACCTGCACGAGAAGTAGGAGAAGTAGTGATGTGTGTGTGAGTGAGTGAATTAAAAACTATATTTGGACCCAGTTATAGATATTTTAAATATGTTTTCAAGTGCTACCATCCTGGAAGTGTATTTAACACCCCCAACGTGGCACGCCTTTATCTATTCGGGAAATAAGACAATTATAGATTTTCAATTTATATATAACTCATATAAGAGAAAAAAAAACATTTTGGGGCCCCGGCCCCATCAGTGTGTATTTCAAAATTCTTTTACACCAACTTTTGTCGTGAGAGGGTATTAACAATTGTCCAAAATTTCATGATCCTACCTCGGTTTTTAATAAAAGAAAAACTATATTTGGGCCCCGGTCCCCCATGTCAGGGAGTTTTAACATTTTTTTTGCTCATGTCGTCGGGAGCGTGTACTCACAAAATTTCCACAGTTTCATGCTGCTTCTACCTAATTGGAAATAAGAGAATTAGTGGTTTTCAATTTTTATAATGCTAATAGAGAGAGAAAAAAGTTTTTGAGGCTCCGGCCCCCATGAGTGGGAAATTTAACTTTCTTTTTCAAATCATCGTCGGGAAAATGTACTCAAAAAATTTCCAAAGTCTCATGCTTCTACCTACACGGTAAACAGGAAAATTGGTGATGTTCAGTTTTTATAGAGCCCATATTAAGAAAAATGTTTTTGGACCCCCGGCCCCACATGAGCGACATTTTGAAAATTATTTTTTGCCAGTTTTTGTCGTGACAGGTAATCTAACAACTTTTCAAAAGTTCATGCTCTTACCTACACGGAAAATTTGAGAATTAGTAATTAGTTAGTTTTTAATATTAGAAAAACTATATTTTGGCCCTCGGCCCCCAATTAGAGGGTGTTTTAAATTCTTTTTTGCTAATTTTCGTCCAGAGCATGTACTCAAAACATTTCCAAAGTTTCATGCTTTTACCTACACGGGAAATAGGAAAATTGGTGAATTTTAATTTTTATAGAGCCCATATACGGAAAAAAATGGTTTTGGGCCCCTTGCCCCAAACGAGCGAGATTTTGAATATTCCTTTTCGCCAATTATCTTCGTGAGAGGGTAACTAACAACTTCTCAAAGGCTCATGCTTCTACATACATAGGAATTTGGAGAATAAGTGATGAATCAGTGAGTCAGTGAGTGAGTCAGTGAGAGCTTTCCCTTTTATTAGTATAGATGCCTAGAAATGTGTATTTGTTTCGAAAATGTATTCTCATCTGCACTGCCACAACTTCTCTCGATGGAATTGGTAATGCAGGTTTTATTTAGTACTAGCTGACACCTCGCGCTTTGTGATGATCTCTATGATCTCTGTATAACGAAATAAATTCAAACAAACCAATGAGTCGTACTTATTTGTTTTTATTATGTCAGGAAACATTACAGAATTATGCGTAAAAGTGTCTTATCTTCAGGGTAAATTATTGATAAATATAATATTAAAATAGGTTAAATAACAAAATGATATAAGTGATATTTAATATATATANATATATATATATATATATATATAAATATATATTTAGCCCCTCAAAAAATCAATTGACATCAAGAGTTCAATGTCACCAAGTCTTTTCTTACATAAAGGGCTTTCACCTATTTATGTATCAAGTTTGATAAATGTACCATCCATCCATAAAACAATATGTTAAATATAAGAGAAAAGAAAACGCGACATTTTAAGCTATCCCAAAAACTCTGAGTGGTATTTTTAATGGAAATCTTAAAGATTATCCTAATTCATCTCCGTAAGTGCATTCAAAAGTTCACAAACGTTCATGTTAATCGAATGAATAGTGCCAGTAGCAAGATGAAATATTTATTTAACTAATCTTTGGGGAAACATACATACATTTTTAAAAGCTTAATGAAACTTATTTACATCAATACGATTGTCTGGCTATTAAGTTTTTATATTCAATTTGGTAAGAACGCTTTACCTGGCATATGTAAGGAAAAAACGACATTGTTGTGTGCAAACTCTTGTTATTGTATTGTTACAACGTAATTATGCCCAAAATATTTTCATGCGTGCGTGCATTCAACAACTGCTCATAGTTTTATAGCAATGTGACTAATAAAATAATATTTTGTATAGCTTATATAACACAAAGGGAAAGTCATTAAGGCTCCCGTGGCAAATCGGTGCAAAATGGAAAGTTAAAAAAAATGTTTATCACAACGTGGATATTAATAGTTTTATAATTCAATAGATGTCAAATTCCTGTCAATTTTAAATGGGGTTTAAAATCTTAAACTTTTGAGGATCAAACCACTTGTAATTTGTATTTTTATGCCTGATGCCTTTGCGGTAAAGTACACAACAGCTTACTAAAGCTTTATGTCGATATGATAAAGAAAAAAATTCGGGAAGATTTAAGTTGGAAACACAAATTTCTTTAAAAAAATAAAATAATAAATAATATCCCTTTGATATTCATATGAAGACCTTTGAGACCATGAAGCTCCATGGGAGCAAGTGAAGTAGCGTTCACAAGATTCATTGACCACTAACGAGCATGGGATTGTGTGGTTAGTACAATGCCCCGGGGGCATTGCCAAATCCGCAGTTTCGAACCTGCGACACGGGTTCTTGCTGCGGTTCGGTAGTCCAGCTCGCTACAACGTAGCCCCACAAAAATTCTTTAAATTAATCCATAATTCTCGAATCATTTAAAATGGTAACAGGGATGCAATCTTAAACGTTAACGAAAAGAAACAATAGAAGCCCCTTGACTCAAAAGAAATTGACTTAATAGTTCATTGCCATATGGTATTTTCATAAAAGCACTCTCGGTTAAAAAATAAATTTAGATTAATTAACTTCTCTCCATTTACTCAGTATCTAACACATAAAATATGTTTTATATAGCTCATATATGCACACACACAAAAAATACCTTAGGGGCACCCGTTGCAACATTGGTGTTCTTTTTTTAAAAAAAAAATTGAAAGCTTTCAGGACACCATTCCAGGAACATATTCGACAGTCTCGAAAAGTTTTATGGTGATCGGATGAATGAAGCAGGAAGCTATGAAGGACATGCACACACAGGCATACATTCATTCATGTGTATGTATAGATTTGATTTTTAAATCGTGCATATGTTTGTGGGTTAAGTTGTTCTATGTTATATAAAATCATTAGAAAATACCATTACTTTTCTTCCTGATTAGCTGCTGTGCTGTATATAATATAATTATTGCTAAAACCATGTTTAATTGGGTACATGCATTTTTCTTTGTCATGATTAAAAATTAGGCTGTAGATTGTTTATGATAGATAGTGATGCTTGTAAGTTAAAAGAAAATACATTGCTCGAATAATTGACAATAAAATCACGGATCCTAAATTTGATATATTTTAGCCAGAAAAACCTCAACGAACTACAAGTTTAGAAAAATTACACATTATTTTTTACGCCACTGCTTCTGTATCTTTCTTTGAGCTTCCATTGTATCCAAATGTATCCTCCGCCATCTTCTTCAACTTGACTTTATCAGGTTTACCAAGTGCGATTTCTGGAAAATCTTCTCTGAAGAACTTTGGTACCGAGGGAAAAATCGGGTAAAAATATCTTGACATTAAAAGATTAAAAACATAGCGAAATACCATCTTAAAATGACTGTGAGTGCAGCAAGTAAATCTTGTAAAAATATATATCACGAAAACAAGAGTAGCATATTTGTTTAATGGACAACTAAATTACTATAAATTACTGTATAAAGCTAACATCAGTTAAAAAACTGTTAATGTCAACCATGTATCATAATTAGAATTATCTTTACTCTCATTAACAGTCATTAAAAACAGTAAACCTTGAATGTAACAAAATAAATGTTATAATGTTTCTATTAGTACCCCAATAATTGCTTTCCTTTGCTGAGGTAAACTGTCAATTCGTTGTAACTCCCCTTCCCCTCCCCCACCAAAGTTTGGTGGAAAAAAATCGTCTTAAACAGCGAAAAATACGGTATCTAAAAATTTATTTCATTTTCAAAGAAATAGAACTGTATTAACCTTTACATTTTTAAAGATATATGCGTTAACTGCAAAATATTTGTAACATTTTCTTAACTAAATATTTAAAAAATTATAATTTTGGGAGTGAAAATTTTTGAACACTCTAACAAATCTGGCACGTACTAGATAGAATCCTGGTAATGGCATCAGTGTGTTCGATTTGTTGCGTAGAAAATTACTTCGACAATAATTCTCAATTTCTTCTTTGCCGATTTTACTTCCGGTTACAAGTTTAAGACATGCGCAGATGTTCTGACACATTACTGGATCTGATACCTATTCATTTGAGTAAACAACAGAAATTAATTTTTTAAACATTCAAAAGTACAAGATTCATGTTTATTTGTTTCTTCCATATAAGTTTCTTTTTCACCAAAAATGTATCATTAAAAATCAAATTACATTACCAGATATGATGAAATTTCTTTATAGGTTGGTAGGTGGATAAACAGATAAATTGTATAGAGGTATAGACAGACAAACAGACAGTCAGCCAGACAGACAGCCAGACAGACAGATAGACAGACAGACAGACAGACAGACAGACAGACAGTAAGCCAGACAGACAGACAGACAGACACATAGACAGATAGACAGATAGACAGATAGATAGATAGACAGATAGACAGACAGACAGACAGACAGACAGATAGATAGATAGATAGATAGATAGATGATAGATAGATAGATAGATAGATAGATAGATAGATAGATAGATAGATAGATAGATAGGATAGATAGATAGATAGATAGATAGATAGATAGATAGATAGATAGATAGGATAGATAGATAGATAGATAGATAGATAGCTAGATAGCTAGATAGCTAGATAGATAGATAGATAGATAGATAGATAGATAGATAGATAGAT
>MUZC01001576.1:16909-42061 GCA_002072015.1 Radix auricularia
GGCTTCTCAGTCTTTACGTCCCTTAGGGGGCCAGAGGGCTGAGGGGGTTTTCCGGGAAGCCCCATGAAGAGCGCAGGCTCGGGACTGCTGATTTTCTTCCACATGTAGGATAGATAGATAGATAGATAGATAGATTATGCGCTGCCCTGGAGTGGAGATAGGTGCCACCAAGGTCTACCGATCTCCTGAAAGTTCTTATGGAAATATTAGAACACACTAACACTACTTCGTTATGGGACTCACACACACTCAAAATTAAGTATATAGTATACTCTAACGTTTTAAGGCGGTAATAAAATTATTAATTATTGTAATGGACATATAGTAATCGCAAATTTCGTTTCGATCATTAATATACTTTCTACTCATAAACGTTATTATTATTGTTATTAAACACCGTTGTCAGGTTTTCATATATATTCCCTTTTTAAGTCAATGGTGGACTCTGGGGAAAGTGAAGTAGCAATTCACAAATTTATTTAGCCACCACGAACTTGCAAGAGATTGTGTGGCTAGCACAATCCCCGGAGGCCTTGCCAGTACCGGGGCTCAAACTCATGACTCCAGTTCGATCCAGGGTTTGTTTTTCTATTGATGTGTCTTTTAATTTTTGACTGAGACAGTTTTGACAGAGGCCGTTTTGACCGGGGCCGTATTAACAGGGCCATTTTGTCGGGGCCAATTTGTCGTGGCCATTTTGTGTGTGAACCAATTATGATTGTTTAATTTCGAATAATCGTGCACAAATGCATGAATAGCAAATATAAATTACAATGCTTTATACAGTTTCAAATAAACAATTCAATAATTTTAAATAATCATGGGAAATTTATTTTGAAATGGAAGACTCTATTAAAGGAGTTTTTATTTTGAGGTAGACTTCTTACCGGCAGCAGAGAGGGATAATTTAAATCACTGTTGGACGTGTAAAAGAGTAAAATGAAATTTCTCTCAAAGTTTTATGATTCTACATACACCGGGAAATAGGAGAATTGGTGGTGATTCAGTCATAAAGAAGTGTTTACTTACAGGCACAAGACACGCCATCGTGATGTCAGGATGCTCCATCAACTTATTCTCCATCCAGCTAGGATAGAGCTTGCTTTGCCCATAGTGAATGACGTCATTATTTCTTCCATGTACGAAGAGCTCCCCAGAGTCATCAATGTAACCGTAGTCGTTCATGTTGTACCAACCATCAGAGGTGAACACTTTCTGGGTTTGGGGGTAGGGGTCTTCTAGTCTGTTAAAATATCCTCTGAACACAAAGGGACCTAAGAAACAGAGCATAAAGTGTATTCAGGAGCCTAAGAAAAAGATGTTCAGGTACATCAATTGTGAACAAAAACACAACATTAAAAAATAAGGAGGAGAGTATAATTTTTTAAAGATCTGATTAAAAATAGGCCTAATGAAAAAAACAATGAAAAAAGGAGTCAAATTATACAAATTTAAAGATTATTAACGCTAAACTTTAAGAAACATATTTAAAAGATAGAACTTTTCAAAAATAATCTAAACACTCCCAACCACACAAAAAATGTTATGGACAAAAAGGTTAATATAAAATTTCTCTCAAGACATATAGACATATCTTTAACCTTAGTGAAAAAAAATAATGTAGGATTATAAATTATATTCTAAAATTGTATCGCCAATATATAATTATAAAATCAATGATTTAATTGCAGAGAAATACAAAAAGATACGAAACTGATCAGCCCACCTTTGACCTGGATTGTTCCACTTACACCTGGCGGGCAGATTTCTCCGGCGTCATTAATTATGCGGAGGTTTATTCCTTCCATGGGCGTACCACAGTTGTTGGACTGGTAAACCTCATCTGGGCCTGGATCAATGAATGATACACAGTGATTTTTTACTATTAAGTTTCCCTGATGATAAACATAATTCTTTCAATAGTGTCTAACATTTTCTGTCGGCTAATGTAACGAATGATTCATATACCAAAAAGTATGTAAACTAGTACGTATTTTTTTAAAAGTCGATGCAATACAAATGCAAATACACATTTTAAAACCATAGTTTTATGTTAGTCATATTAAAAAGTAGAAGCTGATATATTAGATGTCTTTTAATGAAAACCATAAAGCAAATACCATTTACACGTTTCATTGCCAGGCGAAAAGTTTCTGTTGAGCCGTAAAACACATTTACTGTCTTGCAAAATGCCAGCATTTTCTTAACTTGAGTCTACGGGAAAATTTAAAAGATAAGTAAGATTAATCATCAGCGATACTGTGTTATGTTTTTTAGATTAAAATTAATACTATCCATATGTATCGGCAACGTCAAAATGTATGCTATATGTAAAATATCATTGTTTTTTATTTGTAATATTTTTTTAGTTTAAAGTTGGATTTAAAAATCAGAAAATTTATATGTTTGTATCTTTTTTTTCGTTTTTTTTTTAAAAAAAAATTTCCCATGTTATGTTAACAAATTTTAACAGTTATATTATTTTTTTACTACATTGTATCTGAATCAATTTTTGTCCCATGTATATTTAAGACCATTAAATATTACATATAATTTGTTTCCTCCCACCTCCGTGATTGGCATTCCACTTGCCATCGCGACGTCCAGTTTATACGTTGGTCTTTTAGTACTCATCACGTGTTCATAGATACTATCACACTCTTGCGCATTCATGGAGTAGGTGTTACATCGCTCAGTTACCAACAGTCGCCAGAGGTTAGCTCCACTCTGTGGTATTGGGGAGGACAATTTATCAATTAGAACACGTGTGTCTCCAGTACAGAATGTCTTTGCTGCCATCCCGTAAGCAAATCCTGAAAAATAATTTAACCTCTTTCATTACCAGTTAAAAGTAAAATCTGAAAAAGATGTGCTAGGCCTAAATATACCTTTAAAGATTGTATACATAATTCGAATGACTTTAAAGGGCGTTAGTTTTTTTTAAATAAAAACTGGTTCGTAGTAAAATTTCATATCCCTAAAATTATATGTCTGTGTTAGAAGATTCCTAACGCTAGAATAAACTTGAACTCAATTAACAAACAAAAAGTATAAATATGAGCCCGCTGTATCTTCAGTATAATTACCTAGGTGACACTCACAATGAAGTTTGCATGTATTATCTCGTGGGTGTGTCCATTTATCTCTCATAAACCAATCATTCAAGTTTACTATTTCCTTGTGAGACCTTGGGACCAGCTTGGAGTATCCCGTGCTACCGGAAGTTGTGTTCACAACCGCCACATCCTCTGGTTTGATGACATCATTTTCAAAGACTTCTTCCTTGCATGTCTTCAAGTCATGTATAAACGATTTCTTCTGACTATATGAAAAATTAAGGTCATTAAAATAATTTTCTGAAATATAAATATTAACAATATAGTATAGATCTACAGGCTAATGTTAAAAATTTACTTTTTTTCTAACCATATCTTTAAAAAAAAAAAAACACACTTGTGAACGAATTCATATTCTATAATAGCTTTATATTTATTCCGTTTCCTTTTTTTATTCCTGGATGTATTTTAAATATTATTGAAATAGACATCTATGCATGTATAGTTTTGTGTCATAAAGTTTACATAAGTTATCCATTCTGATTATCTAAATCTCAACCAGAGGCGTCACTAGGGCTTGTGTCACTAGGTACGATAGCTCATTGATTGACCCCTCTTGACCTACACCAAAAATTCCTCCTAGTCAGTCACAACCCAATCACGTGAACACATATGTAGCTTTTGTAAATTTTATTGAAATATATACAGAGTTAATATGAGAAAATTGTATTTCAAGGTCGAGAAGAGGTGGCCTCTACGTGCCTCGACAGACGAGTGTGGTTGCGGAGTTTACCGGGATCTAGCACTGACAAATCCTGGCAGGCAATGCCAAAGTCCGATATGTTAGTTGTTAGGTGCTAGTCAAACATGATTACAGTAGCTGTACGGATCTTAGGCAAAGCATTAAAATGTAATAACGGTGATGAAAACTAACTTACCCTTTGAAGGTTAGGTTACTCCGCAATGACAGTTTCGTTCCCCTCTTTTAACTAGAAGCACCACTGAGCGGTACCGTTTTAGGACCAGGAGTGCCAGTACGAATTAGCAAAAGGAACAGCTAAGAACGCAGCGGACACTAGCTCCGAAGAAACTTTTCAATGGGGCTACACCCTAAGTCATTGATGATCATCCGCACTTCGGCGGTCCTAACCATAAAGACTCGTAAGCTTTGCCGGGGTAGCGCCACAAGTATAGCGAGTCGAATTAGGGAAAATTCCACCCCTCCCTCGGGAGGTCAACTTAGTAGCAGCCGTTTTCGACCTAGTGTCCTGGACGACCAGGTGGCGCTGCTAGAAGCAACCGCTTCTCAGCGTTTACGTCCCCTAAGGGGCCAGAGAGCTGAAGGGGTTTTCTGAGAAGACCAATGACCGCAAGTTTGAGACTGCTGACTATTCTTCTTTTAAATGTAGGATCTATGCGAGGTTGGTATGTAAAAAAAATTCTATTGAGTTTAAAAGAAAAAGATCTCCTTGGGTTTTTTAAAAAGTTAAAATTAACATTAAATTTATTGTGCTATGTTTTTATAGATGTAGTATTTTAAAATTTGGCAAACTAACATCTAATTACATTCCATCAAAGTTAACAATTAAATTACTTTACCAGTTAAATATTATATTGGATTATCAAACCCTACAGTAAAAGCTTAAATGAGATAATGTTTGGAACAGTTCTGTATTTAGTTTCCACAATAAGCAAGTACCAGAAAAATCTGTAAATATTGAATTTCAATTACAACGTCATTTAAATCTTGACAGAAATCAGACTTTAACTTTCATGGGTTTTAAAGCTGCTGATCTGTTATGTCGATTATCACTATCAATTTCTTTCGCCGAATCAATTAAGATTGATAAGTATAGAAAAGTCAGAAAAGCTTATTATTGTAAATTGCAAATAATTTGTAACAAACTTCAGCTTTGAAAAACTCGTCTCACATGAAGCCACAGACACAAATGACTTGAAAAATAATCATAAGCTGAAGGATATTGGGGAATTCTAAGATGCACCACTCGGCTATTTAATTATAAAACCTAAAGAACATACCAGTCTTTGGGTATTTTTAGATCAATCTCTGCTGCCTGGGGGTCACTTCAGAGCCTTGGTAATTCTAATAAAAAGCTTTTCCTACAATAACTCATCAAAGAAATAGGATAAAATTGAAATAGAAATAAGTGAATCTTCTTAAGAGTCAGATATCAAATTCTTGGCTTGAACAGCCTTACAAAAGTTTGCTACTTCATTGATGTTGATTGTTTTGATTTAGAGTTCAGAATAAAAACGATTGATGAACTCAAGCATCTACCTCTTGTTTTCTTCTTGTAGACGAGCACATGATATCTTTTCTTTTCACCTGTATTCCTCTTCTTTAACATGGGTCTGCTTTTTCCTGAAATTCAAATTTCCTCCTGCTTTAAAAATATTTGCTCAATGGCCTTCTCTAATAGATTATTGCGATGCTCGTGCAGAAATATTCTTTGCGTCTCTACCTTTCTTTCTAACTTGTCAAGAGTTAATCTCTAATTATAAAGGTAAAAATGTAAGAATAACTTTTTTTAAAACACAACTTGAATGTTGATGTAACATAAACAGTTTCAGCTGAAAAAGGAGACAAAAATGCATTTTCGCTGTACTTTAAGTGTCTAAAGTTTCATCTGCATCACATAGATCATTGAACGGGTTGATTTTTGTCTTTGTACCGAGACTCTAGTGTGATCGATTTAAACATATCATCAGTGAAATGGAGCAGCGAAACAAAAAAATAATAAAAAACGTAACAAACGCGTTTTGTCTACAAATCTTTCATATAAGAGACTACTAAAATTACGTATATTTTAATATGTATTGCACGTCAATCCTAAAATAACAAATTGTAGTTATGTCTCATATAATTAAAACAACTACTCCTGTCTGCAAGCTAAATTACAGCTCGATTTGATCACGGGAAAAGAGTTATACAAACATGTTTAACAAAATGTGCACGGGGTGACAGATTAGCAATTAGAATTACATATCGGGAATATATGATACAAAAGTATCGTCAGTATAATACGAACGGCAAAGCGCAGAATGAAAGGATTAAAAAATGTCGTTCAATATAAAACGCACCACGACACTCTTGCATGAAAATGTGCATGTTACATAGAAATAAATAGAGATAATCTAAAATTAGTTAATTTAGTTACAGGACATAGTATAAGAAGGATTCTCAGAATTCACTTGCCGGACAAAATCAGCTACCGGGAACTGTGGCTGCGGACAAGACTGAAGCCTAACTTAGGATGAAAGTCTTCAAAAGCGGTGGAGATGGATCGTTCTTTCAATAAGAAAACATGCTTCTAATACAAAAGAGTCCGCCTAAGAAAAACTTGGCGACGAGAATAGGAGGCTGAAATTAAGAGAATTGGCCAAGAATGGAGGATTCTGGAGAAATTGGCCCAGGATAAAGATGTGAGGAGTTCTCTGATATGTTGTCTATATACTTCAAGGAAGCGCAGACGCGATGATGATCGGTGGATGTCCTTCATGAGTTAGAAAACTCAACAATAACATCATTTGATCGAGCTGATACATCATATTTATCATCGGAATGAGTCTGCCTGCCAATGTCAGCTCGTAAGACAAAGTATTTTAAAAATCGATCAAATTTTTTTTCGGCAAGGAGATGCCCTAATTAAATGTTAAGGATTTCAAAAAAACAATGTCTCAAGAGTTCCAAAAACGTCAAACACGAAGTATGTAAAGCATAAGAATGTAGCAAGATACAGGAATGATCCAAACATCCATTTAAAATATATTTCCTGTATTTTCTTTCCAAAATCAGCTGTATTTCTCCATGCGTTTAAGTCATAGTCGAAGCATTATTATGCCGAATTCATCCCTTTGGTTTTACAAAGTGGAATTTTCGAACTTTTCTGGTCCTAAAATACAAAATACATAAATAGTGTAATCAAAAAATTTCATCGATTACCTAATAAAATGGCATACATTTCGGCTAATGCTTTCCTTGGTAAAAAAATTACCTACATTACTTACACAAGTATATTTAAATTAAAGAGACTTAATGTAATTAGCAAAAAAATTACGTATAGATAAAAAAGGGGGAACTCCGCCGTAGCCGGTCCCAAGCCCGGGTGAGAGAGGAGGAGGGTTGTGCGAAGGGCTAGCAACCCTTCCCGTAAAAGAAGCCTTGCTACAAAAACATGAGCGAAGATAAAAATAGGAAACTCAGACCTTGGACATGATGGATCTTTTAACAGAGAACTAATGAAGCTGGGTGGCCAAAGCCAGTCGGAAACCACCCGGCAGACTACCATCCTCTCCACTAGGACCACCACCAGCTTAGGAACTTGGAACGTAAGGACCATGTTCGAAGCTGGAAAAACTGCCCAAGTTGCTGCCGAAATGCGACGATACAAACTGGCCATCCTAGGGATAAGCGAATCCCGGTGGACTGGCACAGGCCAGATGAAACTCAACACAGGAGAACTGCTACTATATTCAGGTCAGGAAAAGGAAAATGCAGCTCACATCCAAGGAGTAGCACTGATGCTCTCCAGAACTGCTCTGAACGCCCTTATAGGATGGGAAGCCCATGGCCCAAGGATAATCACCGCTAGATTTAAGACCAAAAAGCAAGATATCAATATGGATCTTCTACAGGTATACGCTCCTACCACCGACAGTAAAGAAGAGGACAAAGTGGACTTCTACAACAGGCTGAGAACCCTTATCAAAAAGTGTCCCAGGAGCAATGTGATTATACTGATGGGCGACCTAAATGCAAAAATTGGCAGCAGCAATAATGGATATGAAGAATGCATGGGAACAAACGGCCTCGGAGAGATGAATGATAATGGTGAGAGGCTAGCAGATCTATGTGCTGCAGATGGACTGGTAATTGGCGGAAGTCTCTTCATGCATAAAAATATCCACAAGGCAACATGGATATCACCAGATATGTCTACAGCTAACCAAATCGACCATATCTATATTCGTAAAAAGTTTAGAGGATCTCTCCAGGATGTTAGGGTAAAAAGAGGGGCAGATGTGGCCTCAGACCACCATTTGCTGATTGCCAATCTAAAGCTCAAATTGAAAAAGAATTGGACAAACAATGGGAGCAAGCGCCAATGTTTTAACACTATTCTTTTGAAAGAGGAACCAAAACTTAGTGAGTTCAAACTAACGTTATCCAACAAATTCCAGATTTTACAAGATCTAGGTAACGAAGAGACAATCGACCAAAACTGGAAAAACATTAAAGAGATACTCACGACAACCTGTGTTGGGCCCCAAACAACAAATGCATAAAGAATGGATTTCTAATGAAATCGTGGAGAAAATCCAGCTTAGGAAAAAGAAGAAGGCAAATCTTAACAACAGCCGCACCAGAACTGAAAAAGCTAGAGCATCAGCAGAATACGCAGAAGCCAATAAAGACGTTAAACGCAGCATAAAATCAGATAAAAAGAACTACATGGAAGGACTAGCTCTTGAAGCAGAAGAGGCAGCGTATCATGGTAACACAAGAGAACTATTCAACACAATAAAAAGCTATCCGGAAAATTCAAAAATCCAGAGAGACCTGTTAAAACTAAAGATGGGAAATCAATACCTGATGAAGAGGGCCAGAAAAAAAGGTGGATAGAGCATTTTGAAGAACTCCTCAACCGACCAGCCCCACAATACACACTCAACATTGAGCCAGCGGAACAAGATCTAGAAATAGATTGCAGCGCACCCACAAAACAAGAGATAAGCAGAGCAATTCAAACAACTAAAGAAAGGCAAAGCGGCTGGTCCAGATACAATACCGGCAGAAGCTCTGATAGCAGATATTATGACTAGCTCTGAAATGCTTCACATTCTTTTCAAGAAAATATGGGAGGAAGAATAGATTCCAACAGAGTGGAAAGAAGGACATCTCATTAAGCTCCCGAAGAAAGGTGATCTTAGCTCATGCTCCAACTATAGAGGACTAACACTGCTCTCCATACCAAGCAAAGTATTTAATAGAGTGCTGCTAAACAGAATGAGAGAGGCAATAGACACCCATCTTAGAGACCAACAAGCAGGTTTTAGAAAGGATAGATCATGCACTGACCAGATTGCCACACTGAGAATTATATTAGAACAATCCCTGGAGTGGAACTCACCATAATACATCAACTTTATTGACTATGAGAAGGCGTTTGATAGCGTTGACAGGCCAACCCTGTGGAAGTTGCTAAAACACTACGGTATACCACAAAAGCTGACTAACATAATTAAGACATCTTACGAAGGCCTTACATGTAGAATCATTCATGGCCAAAAAACAACAGAGGCTTTTTGGGTAAAGACTGGAGTCAGACAAGTGTGTTTGCTTTCACCCTTCTTATTTTTGCTAACCATTGACTGGATAATGAAGATGTCTACAGGGCAGAAGAGAAATGGTATCCAGTGGACACTATGGAAACAACTTGATGACCTGGATTTTGCGGATGATCTGGCCCTAATATCACACACACAGCAACAGATGCAGGAAAAAACTAACTATGTAGCACAGTTCTCTTCTTGTGTTGGCCTAATCATCCACAAGGGAAAAAGCAAAGTCCTTAAAATAAATACATCAAGCAACACCCTAATAACACTGGGAGGATCAAATCTAGAGGAGATGGATAGCTTTACATACCTCGGTAGCATCATAGACATGCAGGGAGGGACAGACGCTGATGTTAGAGTGAGAATTGGCAAAGCAAGAACATCATTTAAACAGCTAAAAAAAGTTTGGAGTTGCAACAATTTGACCCTCCAGACCAAGGTCAGGATATTGAACACCACAGTAAAGCCTGTCCTGCTATATGGAGCTGAAACATGGCGGATTACAGCAGCCGTTTCGAAAAAGCTTCAAGCATTTATAAACACATGTCTCAGAACAATTCTCCGAATCCGCTGGCCCAATATCATCACCAACGAGGACCTCTGGCAACGTACACAACAAGAGCCAGTGGAAGAACTAATACGTCAGCGCAGATGGAGATGGATTGGCCACACCCTCAGAAAGCCTACATCCAGCATTGTGAGACAAGCCCTCACTTGGAACCCCCAGCGCAAGAGAAAAAGAGTTCGACCCAAAATGACATGGAGAAGGGAACTGGAGACAGACTCCAAAAAGAGTGGGCACAGCTGGGGACAGCTAGAGAGATTGGCACAGGACCGGGATGCCTGGAGAGTCTTTGTTCGTGGCCTATGCCCCAGATGGGACGACAGGCAATGATGATGATGATGAAAAAAGGGGGAAAAGTAAACAATGTCACAGGATTTATTTTGGACAGTTTTTCATGGTGAAAAATTGAAAATTCCCTTTTTTGAAAAAATCGTAGACAGGAATATTTTACATTTTTGACGCCAGCCCTTGCTGTGGTGTCCCTCAAGCTGTCTACACTCCTTAATGACGCCTCTGATCCTAAATTATATTATTTTATTTATAATTTTTTAACTTTTAGCTATTAATGTAAGTATTAAAATTGCATACTTAAGAAACACGCCAATAATTTCAAACGAAAATATGTATTTTGTTTCTTTGATGCTAATCTTAAAATTTTGCTGCACTTTAGATCTCCAAAAATGATATTTTTTAAATCTTAAACGCTAAGTTAATTTTTAAACATATAATTTTTTTTAAACATACTTTCAAAGCATTGGTAAATTTTCATTACTTTTTATAAGTAATTGAATTCTATTACTATTGCAATAAAATATCATAAATTTGTTTTAGAATATAAAAGCGTAGCAACAAAGTCTTTAACTATAAATTCCTTATATATGAGACATATCTAAACATAATTTATTGAAATACGCATCGCATGAATATCCTAAAAATCTCATATTTAAAAGATGTATTGTAAAAAAACAACTACATTCATTTCGGTGGTTAACTATCGAGTCATCAAGCAGACTCCATGACTTTTATAAAGGATTTTAAACATTGGAATAAATATTTTATACTTCCAGCAAAACAGGAAAAAATTTATATAACACTCTTTAGAACTAGGATTCTCTATGAAGCGAAACGGCTTAGCCTTATAACAATGGCAAACTCAAAATGTAAATTTAAAACATCGGAAGAATAATCCAAGGAGCTAATCAAGGCTTCCGCAAGAAGACTTTATAAACATAAAGTATCTAGAAAAAGCAGACGATATAGCAAAACAAAGCATAAACCTTAACCACATAATTAAATCATTCTGGGAAATTCAAAATTGCTAAGTCAAAGCTGGTTTTCATAAAAAGGAACTCATGAAAAAATATGATATGTCAAAAAACGTTCAAGCTGGTAATATCATCGTTATAAACTAAAACTCATTTGAGAGTTTCTCTGTCTTCAAATAAAAGAAGTTTTATCACAAATTGTTTGAGTGAAAACTAGGTTATCTGCAGACTACTGTTCCCCTATCGTAAGACCAATAGTAATCTCCGTTAATGAGACTTTGACACTGGCCAAATAGCGGAGCAGCTACTCGACACATTGTGAGAGGAAAATCCTCTGGAAAATCTACGGCCCTGTGATAGAAAATCACATCTTTAGATTTCTGTAATAACAATGAACATCATCATTTTTACAAGACAAACCAAAGTTACGATGAATGTAGATCAGGAATAGTAATATACACGCAGATATATATACTTGCTGGAAGTTTGTACGTGGAGCCATTCAATCACTTTGAATGGAGGGATGTGGTCAAGCAGGCAATGACTTTATTTGGATTGTAACTAAATTGTTAACGATGATGATATTGTCTCACTCAATAACAGAACCATATGTTGAAAATTAATGAATATAAAACAACAACAAAAAAATGGCAACAAACCCATCTTTTTCTCCATGTACCAGTATGGCAGTCTTCACATCCGGTGCCTGTTCGATGCAGATGTCACCAATAAAAGGAAAATTGCTGACAGTGATTTGTTTTTCCAACAGTTGCCAGGCAGCGGAGTTCTCACCAACCGCAACGATGATTCCACGGCATCTTGTAGTTTGGAGAGAGTGAAAGAAATCTGAGCCGTCTGCCCTCAGAAGCTTAAGCGAGATAAACAAAGTAAGTTAGCTATTGATTAGAAATGAAAAGAACATACAGTTTCAAGGTAGTAAAGAAAGGACATAAGTTAAGAATAAGTATTTTGTGGTTAGATTAAGGCTAAGTAGCAAAGCTGTTTGTTATGTATTAGATGTTTTCAAGAAAAACCTGATTACTAAAAGGTATTCATTATTATTGTCGTTGAATATTTTAAATTTCCGAAATTTTATGCTTTTACATCCAAAATGCATTGGTTCCACTGACCAGTCCATTCATTGCGACACAACCAGCCAGGATAATGCCAAGGTCTGTGATTACACGTTCCGGAGAGTTGACCAGCGTGTTAGCTATGACGTCCTGATGTCGGAAGCCCTGCTGACGTAGTCTGTTGGCAAATCGTCCAGCAAGCGTGTAGAGCTCCTGTGCCGTGTATGCTTCCCTGGTATATCCGTCAGAGAACACAAACAGTTCTTTGTCTGGGACCTCGTCAGCCAGGAACTTTGCACGCTTACATACAGTGTCCGTGTTTAACCAGTAATTTGTTTGGCCTGACATCGTCTGTGGTACCTAACAGGAAATAACGCAAAAAACAATGGATTTGACTATAAATCACTTATATATGAGACATAACTAAAAGTATATATTATGTTTAATATAATATGCTCTGCACGACAGACCCCTATGGCACAGATGACTGTAGTGAAACTCCACTGACCTGTGGAAGTAAACTATAGCCGACGGCTAAACGTGCTACATATAAATACAATGCGATAACTTAAATATTCATCTATATTAATATGGTACCTTTGATCGATCAGAAATTTTGTATGAATGCTTTGTTAGGTAGCACAAGCCTTTGTGCGAAATTTGAGCTCGTAAGGCTCTCGGAAAGTGGGGCATTTTTAACTTTTGTTTTCCCGCTGGCAGAGGCACGACAGACAGACAGCCAAGACGATGAAGTTAATATAAGGGATTTTAAAAAGAGAAGTATTTAAATTGAAACTGTAAATTATGCGCTGTGGTCTACCGGGAGCACCCTGGACATTCGAACCGAGACAAAAGAGAGTCACGGCTTCTAGCCTCGGTGCTAGAAAGACCCCGAGTCATTTTTCTAGCTACACTATCACTTGCTCGTTAGTGGTGGCCCAATGAAACAAAAGGGTTATTGTTATTAATTATGTTCATTTCTGACATTAAACAAGATTTTCATTGCATTACAAAAGTAGTAGAATCACAATTTAAAAGTTTACTGAAATTCGATAAACAATACGATTATTTAGCTTTTGATATCGCAATTAAGAAGCCTAAAAAAATAACCTACTCAAAAGTTTTAACTTTACACGAAAATACTAAATATTGATAGCCTGTATTAAACAGCAAATAAAAATGACATACAAAATTGATAGGATTTAAATTGATTTTTTAAAAAATCTTTACTTAACAAATTTCAAAGCAACTTGCAAAAATCTTTCCCTTGTAATAAAATTCCAGCCACTTGATGAATAAATTAACTGAGTATTAAAACCTCTACGTTATCTGGCGAAACTCGGAGACAGAGGAAATATGAAAAACGCTTTATACACGAACAGTGCTACTGCACTCTGATTAAATTTATCTGATTTTCTCTTGAGCTTTATTCGCTATATCTTTGACAAATATTCATATATGTTACTCTTATACAGTTTCCATCCAGCTGCGGTGAGTCATATGCAGATTATCATTATTATTTTTCTATTACAAAGTCAATGATCAATAAAATTTTCATCAACAATCTAATCTGCAGTGACGTAGCTAGACATTATGAGTAGGGAGGTGATGATGCGTTTTTATGTGTTTGTGTGGCAGGTTTCGTTCAAGTTAATTGTTTATTTCGACATCACCTATTTTCCAAATACTAAAATTTATTGTACACCCATAGCAATAGCCATTATACATTTAAATTTAATTACAGCTCTAGTGTGGACCCATGTTCAGCAGTTTTGAATACTCCGCAAAAAGTTTGGTAAAACTGTAACAAAATATAGATGATGTGCACACGAATATTTTTTTCACATAAACTAAGTTACTTAAAAGAGAACATTGGTTGTCATTTTAAAATGAAGTTTGAAAAAAAGCATTAAGCTTTTTAATGTGTGCCACTAAAACAAGTCTTTTACAGACTAAGGAATCTTATAACCAAAATAAGCTATATGGCTTTAGAAAAACGTCACGAAGCTAAAGGTAATAAACAATGTTATCAATTTAAAAAAAAAATAATATTTACTTATTCAGGAATGCACCAAAAAAGGAAAATCTACCAACTGAGACTAAATTTCAGTCAACTACAGTTAAACAGTTGTGTTTATCTTCTTCTTATCTTATCTATACAGATGCTCCTTCTATGCAGAAGATAATTGCATCCACAGACCATGAAGGGTGACCTGTTGGCAAGTGAAGCAGCGTTAAGAGGCCATGGCTGTAAGAGTTCCACGCATTACCCGGCCGTCTAAATAATGTTAGCTACCCATTCGGAGCTGGTAGACTCAGGGACGCCCTAGGTCCCTTGAACAAATCTTTGCTGTGACCATCGGTACACTAGTCGAGCCTGCTGCCACTAAACAACCATGCCCATATGGAGATCTCAATATAGCCTTACAGTGTTGTTTAATACTATAGCTATATTAATATAAAGGATTTTAAATATATTGTATTAAGAATGAGAACATAAAACAAAAGATATATATCCTTCTAAGAATCTTCTTATCTAAACAATTACCCAACTACGTGACGTAAATAATTCTCAGTTGAATTATATTTATGATATTTTGAAAACACTACAAGGATATTAACGTTTTTAAAAAAGGTCTGCAAGATGATTAACTCTTTATGTCATGTAAACAAAAGTAAATCATGATCCTTATATTTTTCATCTCCAATAAAAAAAAATTAGTTGGTACATGATTTATTTTGTTCCTAAAGTAAAAATTATTATTTTTTTAAACGAATAAAAATGGGAGAGGACGATTAAAAAAAACACTAATAAATATTTTCAAATTAATATACCTTAAAAATATATCGCATTCGTTTAAAAACACAAGGTTGTAAGAAATATGGACAGTCATTAACAAATTGATCATAAGATAGTCAGTCATACATATTAATACAAAATACGTATATTTAACAAAATCTTATCACTGAAAAAAAATTATTTTAAACAGCCAAACAATTATATAAACAAATATCGTTACATGCATTAATAAATTACTGTTTTAAACCCATGAAAACACAGCAGAACAAACTGGTGGTCGGTAGGAACAATTAGAGTCATTAATTTGACCACAGCCAGTTTCTTTCAGTCTTATCTCAAGTATACATTAAAGTCGCTGTGTTTTTGTTGGTTTGTTCTTAACTAATTCTTAACTAGTTGTCTAAATTTCCCTCACATATGTAAAAATAAATAAATCTCGACAAAACTGTTCTCATTTTCCGACGTGATCCAAATAAAAATGTAGATGAGTCTTTATATTATATCAAATAACAAATAATCAAATCCCTTAATATTGTGATATATATGATAGTTTAGAAAATAGCTATCAGGTACATATTTGGAGCTAGTAAGACATTGTAAAAAAAGGTGTTAAAACATATTAAAGTGCAACGTGAAAGTAAACTCTTAAATTATAATCGTTTACATTTTTTGTCTCATTTACTTATTGCTTTATTAGCAATCTTGAAAAATAACAACTTAAATAATTTGCTTGTTATGTGTTTTTGTGATTCTCGCAGGCATCCTAATATTTAAAAACTAGATGCCCGCGGCGTAGCATACGCCACATACTTGCTCATAAATAGTGCAAAGAAATTAAGGGGGCGGGAGAACAGACAAAAACTACATCACGAAGAAATCAGAACAGCCGTGTTGCGAAGTCATGGGGCCATCCATATATTATGTACGTAAGCACTGGGGAGGAGGAGGTCTTCAAAAAATGGCATTTTGCGTGTGGTTGCGTAATAGGGGGGTCTCCACTGAATGCATACGTAAGCAAAAACATTTTAATTTGCATAATACTAAGCCTAGTTACGTAAACCGCTCAGACTGCAAACGGTATCCGTGACTGACTGAGTCAAGACTGATATGCAATAATGTTTTATAATTTAAAGCAAAGGAAATTCTGAATTTTTAATTATTTAAAAGTAATTAATATTTGATTCAGACCAAATGTTCACACATTGCTAAAATATATCAGTCTGATTTATGTTTATATTTCTTTAAATTAGTAGAAGTTTTTCTTTCGCCTATCGTTGTCTCACCCGTTATATAAAGATAACGGGATGGCGATTTCACTGCTTATATTAATTAATATTGTAAATTTAATAACTTAATACGAAAATGTGACTTCTTTGCATACATCATATATGGGTGGCGGCATGTTCGAATAGAAAGTGGGAAATGAACGGGTACAAACACAAACATTTTTAAAAAATTAAAAAAGTAATGTCTAAACTGGGGATTGAACTGCTGGCATTCCGCTTGTTAGGTGTACTAACCACTATACCACGAAATACATGAATTTATGTTGTTCTGAAAGAATGAAGTACTTGACCTCAAGTTAATGCATCGTTGGTCTAGCTGACCCACCACGCTGTGAACCACCTTTTCTTGCAATCATATTGGTCGGTGGGGTCAGACAGCTTGCTACTTGATGTCCGGCATGTAGGACTATGATGAGAATTATAAATATAGATTATGGTAGGAATGTTTAATATATTATTCATTGCTTTATCTATAAATATTTGTATTTAAATTTTTGGCTAGAACTCAAACATAAACAGATTTAAAAGGAATTTATTTGAAAACATTTGAATCATAAATTTCTAACTTCAATCTGGTCTGACATAAAATTAGCTAGAAAATTTAAGTATTCATATCCCTAAGACCTCCGATATCCTAAAGTCTTTTTTACTAGAAAAGTTTCTGAATTTATTACAATATTTGCTAAAATATTCATTTAAATATGATTACAGTCGAACCTGGTTATGTCGAAGGCCAAGGGTTTCCCGAAAACCGTCGAGATAATACGGTTGGCGAGATAACCGAGGGCGAGATAAGTGGGTACGACTGTATTTGTAATTTCTTTTATCCGGGTTTAATTAAATTTATATAAAATTATTTAATCTATTTTTTTTCGTTTCGATATGTTTTAATTAATTTTAATTTTAATGATGAATTTTTCAGCAATAGATTTTCTGAAATAAAATTCATAAATATCACTATAAACATTACTTTTTAATCATTGATAAACATAACGTTTTGTTCATAAAAATTTGATAACCGATTTCAACAGAACATTGAAAAAATCTTAAATTTAACATCTTTTTTTATGTCTTTTTTTTAAAATCTATAAATAGTTTACATAGTGTATGAATGCAATGTAAAAGACGTAGATCTATAGCATGAAATGAAATATTGGGGTTGAATAAAGCTATATAAAATTTGGCGAAAAATAAATTTGTTTATTATACATAAATTTAATGTATTTGATTTAAAATGAAGTTTTATATTTTTTGGGGCATTATTCTGGATATTTAAAGATAAGTATGTATCATTTTCTCGAGTAAAAAAAAAAAAAAATCCATTTTCAGATTAAAATCAGAAACAAATTACAAAATTAGTTTATACCTCTTTGAATCGTAATATCAAATGAAGAGACGTACTTTTTTGGTTGGATTTATCATTGCAAATGTATCCAAAATTGCAAATACACATCTGTGACCTCATTAAATTGCGTTAATGGCGGATTATCAAAGGAGCTAGATAAAACTGCGATTTTCATAAAGAGAGAACTTTAAAAAAATTTTTTTTTTTTAATCTGGAATGTGTTTTTATTAGGGCTGTTAACGATTAATTTAAATTAAATCATTATCATTTCAAAAAAATAGCGATTAATTAATTGTTAATTTTGATTAAATCCAAAAATTGAAATTTATGTTGTCATAAGAAAAATTTCTTAAGCGTTTTTTTTCGAAAATCAAAATAACACTGGAATGTCTTCTTTATATGACAACTTTTAACCAACAACGGAAACATACAAGTGTATTGGCATTATTTGCTTGAAGTGTTGAGTGTGCCTTATTGACAATATAACCAACCGAGCTAAACAATTGTTCACAAAGCCTTAGATTGTTTCAGCTGAAGATTCTGATACTGTAGTAAATGTTTGATTTGCCAGTATTACGTAAGTGAAGTTTTAAAACCATAATAGCAATATTCTGTTTTAAGCAGCGTTGATGCGCAGATTTTTAACCGACGACAAGCATTGGTTTAGAATCACCGAGCAGCAAATTTCGTAAAATATTGTAAAAAATTAATGTTTTGCATCTTTGCACACGAGTTTGTTTTTTTTTAACTTTGCACACCGACCAACAAAGATTAGACTTAGAGGGAACATTGCATGGTAGGCAAACGATTTTTTTCAATGGAAACAAACGTTATCAATATTTTGAACATTTATGGCTGTCAAAATCAAAAGGTTCGTGTAATTGCCCGAAAATGAGTTTATATTTATCGGCCTAACTATTTTAATTTTTGACTTCCAGTACATTTACAAGTAGTGAGTATTTTAATTGTTTAAAAAAATTAATTGTTAAAATACTTTAATGATTCATCGAGAAATTATTCGTTAATTTCCTCAGTCCTACTTTTTATATAAAATAGAATGTCTCATTGTTTTTTGTTACATTTTGTTTTGAAACATGAAATAAAGTCGGAAGTCAATTAAATCTGCAAATTTTCTATTACATTTTTTTTTAAAATCTAATGTAACATAAGAATCCCTTTTGATTTCCCTTTTATCTTTCTCGGATTAGTTATAAAAACTAATAGTCCATTAAGTGTGTCGAAACGATTGCTGTTAAAAGATAAGATTTTCCTCAGCACTTTTTCAAACCATATTTGAAATAGAAGGTATTTAAAGGTATTAGTTACATCCGTTTTACCAAGCTAAAATTTAATAAATGTTCTTCATTTATTTTATTTACTATTTTCTCATACCCACTGAAAAAAATTATATGTATACAAAAATTATATATCAAATAGAAATTTAGGAAGAATAACTGATCAAAATTACTTCAACGATGCATTTTAAACGTTGAAGAATGCAAAGTATAATATTATTTCCTAGTAAAAGTTTACGATCAAGAGCAGAAAATAAAGTGAACAATTTAATTTTTTTAATTAACTTATTTAAATTTATTTTATTGCTGGTCTTTTTTTTTTTTTTTTATTTTTTTTTTTTTTTTACAAATTTGCGTTATACTTCTTGACGATTATAATCTATATTGTAATGATAAATTAATATAAATTTCTAACAATTAACGAATTCAAATTTTTTAAGATATCAACACCAAATATCAACATAACCATGAATTGTACAGTAAGTCAGAGAACGTTTAATTTTACCTGTTGCAATAACTGGACGCTGAAACCGGGAAAACAAAACACTCATCAAAACTGTAATAAGAATTGAGGACTAGATACAATCCATATACAAGTGGAGGACGCAATATTTTTCTGATTTAGAAGAAGTGTCTGAACCAGGTAAGTTAAGATAAGATAAGACTTCGACTGTTTCATTCATAATTGTTTTAGTACCTTTATTCTTTGCACAACAACTTGGGAGGATGGTCTTACTGCAGCGCTTGTGTGGAAATCAATCCAAAATAGTTCATAGCTCCGCTTAAAACATGTTGTTTTGAAAGAGAATACATTGTTGCTGCTAAAATATATTAACAATTAAATTAGAACATTTCTTAAACATTCAAGACTTTGAAAAATATTTGTTAGCAGGTTTATAAAAGTGATCATTCTTGAGAAATGCTTAATATTCTATTGATTAGTTGTCAAATTTAAAATCTATTGATTATCGTATGTCCTTTCATTTTTAAATGGTCACTTTCAAGTTTCAAGTAATGTGCTTTGGATATAAAAAAAATTCAAAGCTTGTAGTTTTCTCTTTTTAAAAAAATCTAACATGCTATTTCTTAACTTAGGTATGGAATATTTTCTAAGCTTACACATATTGAACGTTAATGGTAATTAAAACATAATACCATGAGCTGTTCATTTTTTTTAAAGCTGTTTGGAATCACTTCCTAGTTTAAATGCACAACATGTTTTCCTGCTGACGTGAGACGGAACAGAAGTGCTTCATTGGGTCATATTTTTATTCCTACTCAAAATATACTCAAATATACTCTTATACTCTTAAATACTCAAAATAAATAAATATATTTAAGGAAATGATTTTTATATTGATATTGGTGCTGCCAAGAAGTACTTTTTTTTTTTTTTTTTTTTTAAAATAAAAATATAAATTTAAAATGATTGCATTTAACCCAGTTATCTTATCACAAAAACATAATTTTATAGCAAAACAATATTTTGTTGTTATTTTGTTTGTACAAAATTTAAATTGTACACGGTTATTTTTTTTAAAGAGCAAGTCCTACTTTTTATTTATAATTATTAAATTCATAATGTGAACATTCGTGCTTATTTTCTAATTTTTGTCTCCACCTGTAGACGGAATTGTATTTGTTTCTGCTGATTTAACATGGAAAAATTGCAATACAACTGACGATAACTTGTACATTATTGTGGCCAGCTCAAGTAAGATAAATTTAACGTTTACAAAAATTAAAAACTTTCTTCAATACTTTATTTCCAAGAGAGATAACACTTCTCAAAATCCAATATTGACGATTGCACCTTTTCAAAAAAAGATCTGGACACTTTCAAATTTCAGTACCAATCAAGAAATATTTGTTTATCTCGATCGGTTTAAAACAGCAATAAGCCTAAATAGATCATACCAAAGAACTATTTCCAAACTAGATTAAGGTATTTTATTTCTAGAAAAGTATGTAAAAATGTCTAAAAAGACCAATGAGATAAAGTCAGTTATAACTGCTTGGTTTTCCAGCTGTTACGTCAGCTGCCTAACGACTCTTTGATTGTTTGAAAAGTACTGGCTAGATAAAGCTGTTTGGAAGATATTTCTAATTTTACAGAGTTCAGTAAGAGAATCTCATCACTTGTTAGTTAAATTTCAAGCTAATAAAAAATTCATTTATATACCGCTGGTTCAACACGATGATTTCAGTGAAAATAATGTTATTGCCTTTTACAATTGTCACGAATGTCCAAAGGGATGGATCAGATTTATCAGTCCTGTTGAAAGTTCCAAAGTGATTTGTTATAAATTAAACAGCTTTAATTCTAAAATGAATTGGATTGAAGCAAAAACCCAATGTACTACATTATTCTCCGAGTTACCTTTCATAGAGAGCAACGAAGAGTTACAATTCTTAACGTGGTCTTTAAACAATTCAAGAAATGGGCGACTACCAAATACAACATCGTACATTTTACACATAGGACTGACGAAAAAAAGTCAGGGGCGAGTAAAATGGACAAATGAACGGCCATTTATTTTAACTAAAACTATCAAAAGTCAAAGTTACAAAGAACAATGTGCGATCTTAAATATTTCTTTTATAATAGTTGACACAAATAAATCTCGTAGATTAAGTCATCAAATATCATGGGAGATGTTTGATTGCAAGAAAGAAATAACTGAGTTTGTGCTGTGTAAGAAATATCTAGATACTATAACATATCCATTTTCGTACAGAGTTGTTCCTAGCCTCGATAATATTAAGACACAATTTATGTCTTTTACCACATTTGACCAAGAGATCACTTTTGATAACTCGGAATTCCAACTTAAAAATAATGTAAACAATGATCTCCATAACGAAGATGAAGTGGACATTGAGAACAAACTGATTTTGTTTAATTGTAAAACAGTCGAAAAACGGATCTTTTACTCCAGCGTTTGTAATGGCGTAAGCAATTGCTTTGATGATAGCGATGAAAGCTTTTGTGGAGTTTCAGCAAAGCATTCTCGTAAAACAGTATCACATTGTAAAAATCCAAATGCAAATGATTTTTTCCCAAGTAAATACGAGTATCCCTTGGGTTATAAGTGTAACAACTTGCAAGACTGTCCTGATAATAGTGATGAGGAAGAATGTGATGAATGTACGGAGAGACGATGTTCTGATGGTACATGTGTACCTAGACATTGGTTGTCACGTGTTGGAGATGAATGCAGATTGTATTATTATCCAAATGGTTCTATATATTTAAACTTATCTTTAGATGTCTATTTTTCGAATGAAACAATACATATATAGTTACTTGCACACAACTAGATGTTGTGATGTTATATTTTACGCCAAACAGTTACACGGAACAATCATGGGCGCCAAAATATATATTTATTAGAGGACGCAGTGGTCGACCTACTGGTTGTGATGATTTGTCTCACTTACATGACTGTGTGCATTTTATTTGTACAGAAGAATTTATTAAGTGTCACAAATCTTATTTAATTCCTTTATATTACATTGAAGACGGGGTAATGGACTGTCCGAATAGAGAGGATGAAGACGATACAAACTTTATTTATTACCGATGTCCTTTTTTGTGTGATGGTGATACAGAGCTATAAAATTGTATTCACTACGTTAATGTTTGTGATGGTGTAGCCCATTGTCCAGAAGGTGATGATGAGTTAAATTGTAACGTCATCTGTCCGCCTGGTTTTATATGTTTGGGAAGTGCCACAATGGTTGACAACTTTTCGCAAATTATGGAAATTCAGTCTTTCAGAGTTTTTGATATACAAACCAAATTTTTAAATATAAGTGGCCTTGACCTCTCTCATTTATCCGCAATTTACATTCTACCGCATTTAGTACAGCTGCATGCATCGAACTGCAAATTGAGAAGTTTAAGTAAAGTCTTTATTAACAGTTTGACCATGTGGATTTACAAATTAGATTTAAGTTACAATAAATTTTATCAAATTGACATCAATGACAATATACATTCTTCGTTCCATATATTGTTATACTTAAATTTAAGTCACAATTTGTATCTTTCGGTGTTAAATGGAAACTTGGGAGATTCAAATATAGACGTGTCATATACAAATTTCACTTTCTTGGCATTTGAATACACATCAAGTCGTAAATCTTTAAAATATTTAAATGCATCAAATACAAAGATAAAATCTCTGGGATACGTTAAAGAATCACTTTCAATAGAAGTTCTAAATATTCGAAATACAATGCTAGCAGATAATGACACTTTTGAATTTTTAAGAAAATTGAATATCACGTCAGTTTTGTATACAGATAATGTTAAACACTGTTGTCCTAAACTTGTTGGTCAAGGAGTACCTCAACACGTGTGTCATGCCCAATTCGATGGGATATCGTCTTGTGAGAATCTTTTTGGTGATTCCATGCAACGATTACTACTTTGGCTTATGGCTATATTCTCACTGGTGGGAAACATTGTAACTGTTTCCTATAGAATTTATTGTCTCCGAAAAACATTAAGTACATTTTTGGTGATTTTCGAAACTAACCTTGGAATAGCAGATTTTCTCATGGGCGTATATCTCACCTTCACTGTAACTGTTGACATTTATTTTAGAGACAATTATGTGATATATGAAGAAACTTGGCGCATCAGTATTTTCTGTAAGATTGCCGGATTTGTATTTACTCTGTCTAGTGAAACATCTAATATTTTCGTTTTCATCATTTCAATCAATACGTCTATCTTAATTATTTTTACACCAAGGGGTTTCAAACAAACAAAGCTGGCTGCAATTATTGTGTCCGTAAGTACATGGGTAATTAGTTTGACATTGACGTCTTTCTCTATAGCACATGGTATGTGTAGCTTTTTACCGTATAGTAAAAGCTGTAAGAAAGACTGGATTAATCTGATCGGTATATTTATCATTTTAAAATGCATTTTATTCATTTTATTTACATTAGGTCTCTTATTCATTTGTTTAAGATATATTTATGAAAACTTTAACAAGAAATCAAATATTACAACAATAAGGTCTCAACGAAAAAGGAATACGCAAACTATATGTGTTGCTATAAGCAAAATCCTATTTTTATTTCCCCCGTGTGTCGATGGCTTAATGACCATAAAAGGATATAATACATGTCTAAATGATTATGTTTGGATCTATATCATTGCATCACCCCTGAACGCTGGGATTATCCCGATGATTTATATGTTACCGGTCATATACAGAAAATGGGTGGACTTTAAAAAAGGTATAAAGTAAAGTAATTGGAAAATTAAATAATCTGATTTCAAAATGATATGATTATGTTAAATGTAGTATTCAATTACTTCTATTATTTCAATGTTTTAAAATAAAACATTTTGTAATTATTTGAATAAATATAATGCCATTCTTTTGACATTTTTATTTTAGTTTGCGATTAAAATGTGTAAATAATTGAAAATAACAAGAGAGGAAATACAATTCTGCTAACAAAAACGAATAATGTTGCAACAAAGAAATCGAATTAAACAATTTCTTAAAATTTGTTATTTTTAAAAAAAAAAGAAATATATATCTCTTTTAATAATTATTTTCTTCTTTTTTTCTTTAACGAACTAAAACATTATTTTCTATATAAAGCAATCAAGTTTGATATGATTATGTTTTTTTTTAAAAATCTTTTTAAAAACTTTAGGGCGTTATCATTGTATAGGTTTTAAGAATGCCTAACAATAGGTAAGACTAATTATAATACTCATTAAATTTATGCGTTCAATTTATTTTTTCACTTTTCTCCCTCCTTTCTATTTTGCTCTCTTGTTATAAAATTGGTGTTTATGCTATTAAGTGTTTGAATTGATGTAATCGCTAAATAAAAATATTTCTTTATTAACTATTGTAATGAAAATACTAAATTATGACTATACAGTAAATATATATAGATCTATGTGCGAAGATTTTGATATACATAATGTCAGCATTTGGTGTAATTTATTGGATGAAATTTTTATTTGACGGGGCCGTCCATAAATGACGTCACGCGATTTTTGCCGATTTTTGACCCCCTCCCCCCCTACGTCACGCGTCGTCACAAAATCGTAGACCCCCCCCCTCCAA
>MUZC01001576.1:44844-60277 GCA_002072015.1 Radix auricularia
CAAATATTTCAGTGGAATCAGTGGAAGTTTTATTTAAAGTTACTGTTTCGATGTGACGTCACATTTCTTCAACCCCCCTCCCTCCCCCACGTCACGCATCGTCACAAAAGTGATACCCCCTCCCCCCCCCTAGGTGCGTGACGTCATTTATGGACGGCCCCTGATATACACATTTTTTTAAAATCATTTATATTTTTCCTTATAAAATAACATTCTTCTGGGTATTTTATTGTTATTTTAATTTGTATCTATTAATATGAAAAAATATAACAGTGTTTTCTTCTTATTATTTTATTTTTTGTAAATTTTTAATAATATATAAAATTTAATTTTTAAAAATTAAGGTAACAATTTTTTCTTTATAAATTTGAGAAAGTATGTTTATGCTTATGAATTCCTCACCACACAGATGTACAAATTTAGAACCGTTGAGGGTAGGGTAGGTCCATCAACGCAACAGAAACGCTGTCCTTGAGATGGACAAAGATCCATGATGGACAATGGAGCATTTTATAGAATTAGTAATAGGTTATCACGTGGATGTTTGCTGAACGTTCTCGAGGGCATGCATGTGAGCGCGTGCTGAACAGTTGGTTCATGCCAACTGACCAATCAGAATTAGAATGGTCCACTGACCCACGCTATAGCTTAGGGGATAGCCAATTACAAATATAGGTCAAACACAAACATAGCGTGGCCAGGGGTCCTTAAATACTAGACCCAAACCTTTCAGCAGTCCCTCTCTCAGCAGATTCACAGTGCACCATGTCCGAGGTGTTGATTGGTGAATAGAGTTTGAGCCTAGCTGAGAAGTTTGTTTTCAGGTTTGACCAGTACCTAGACTTAGAATAATCAAATATATTTGTATATGTATTATATGTTATTTAATGCTTTTATACCTTATATGCTTTGGTTATAGTTTTATTGATATGTCTATTGATATGCTTTGATTGATATGTTATTACTATCATTAGTTTAATAAGATATTCGATATTAGTGTTTTCAGCTAGTTATTGGGAGTGGAAGTACTAGTAAAGTAAGGACTACTAGTAGAGTTAAGTTGGAGTTAAGTTGAAGTAAATTACAATATAGTAAAATTGTTAGAAGCCAATAGATATTCGAGAAACCACTAGGCTCCAATCTCAGGTAGGAGGCGTGCTGAGATCTGTAGTGAGGAAGGTATACGGTGGTCTTGCCTCACATGTGGGAAACCTTGCTGACGGTGACCGTTGCTGCGAGTTAGCAGGGCCGTTAATCAAATCAGCATAACTGACCGAGGAGGTGATAAGAGAGAGCTACGCTAGCCTGATTGACCAGAGCATAGAAGTCCAGCCAGTCTCTATTAGCCACGCACATTCCATGAGGGAAGTTGGGGCATAATAAATAGATATTTGTATTGTTTTGTTTATGTATGAATCATCGAGTTTCGTATGTTTATTTCCTTCATGTATTCCTGTATATATATCTGTATTAAATATTTTCTCTGTGTTGTTATACAGAAGCGTTAGTTGTTACTTATATGTGTTACCTGTAGTCAATTAGTATTAAAACGTTTGAAGTATTTTACTTTGGGGGCTTGAGCCATAATATTAATTATTATCATTATTGAAGTATAGTTGTACCCTAGACATCGATATTTGATATTTGGGGCTCAGCATTCAGGGAGCACCCCATATTTGACAATGCTAATATTTGATATTTATTATTCACGGTTTAATCCCTTAGATTTAATACACACTGAAATGTTATATTTAATATTAGTCTCTCTTTCGTAGAAGGTTTTAAATGTAATTATTTTTTTAAAAAAAGATCAAAAGACGCATAGAAAAATTATGTTAGAAACCACATAAATCATAAGAGTTTGACGTAAATTTTTAAAATAAACATTTATTTTCAAATTATTCATTTTTCAAAAAACTAATGGAACTAAATGAAGCATTACCGAAAGAGCGAAAGTGGGTATATAGCATAGTGTGTATACTCGTCTAGTAGTAATGGAGCAAGAACTTTTTGATTAATAACTGTGAATCTGTATCAATGTACCAAAGATGGTATGTATTTAAATTTCTGCACGATTTACATAATATCAACAAGCTGCTCACCCCAGACAAGGCTTTCAACCATGTGTTACTTAAAACAAGTATACGTGCGTTAGACTTCCTGCTGCGAGATCAGCCAGCTGCCGTTCGCTCCAATAGATACTGATTGCAACACTACACTTTATCCTAAAACAGTTTGGATACCATCTCTATAAGTTAATTTTTCTAACTATAAAACGCTTTTGATAGTGTAACTAGTCTAATTCTCTGGAGATTGTAATCTTGGCTGTAATAAAAATAGTTAATCCAACATCTTGGCAAATGATTTTTTTTTAAAAAAACGCAGTCTGTGTCCAGACTAAATTGTATAAACATCATTACCAGCAAGAATGATACAAAAATAACAGCTTAAAACAGATAGGTGCTAACACCTCTTATCTCAAAACTATCAACTTAGTAATATAAGTCATAATTTGTAGTAGTTTGTGCATTGTGAAAGAACTATACATATATCCAATAAAATGTGCTAATCAAGTTAGAATTGTATGAATTGGTTGTTTTTAAATAAATGAGACAGCAAAAGGTAGAATAATTTTAATAAGTCTGTTTTATATTATATATATATATATGTATATATATATATATATATATATTAAATAAAGGAAATATATGTAAATAAAAAATAAGTACCTTGTGTAATACTTTACGTAAACATTTCCTCTGCAAATTAGATTTAAAAAATTGGCTATTTGTGAATAAGAAGTAACAATGTTGTATATCCATTTATATGTAGTATGTTTTAATAGAATGAGTAATAAATTAACAAAAATTATTTATATGTAATTATTTTTGTATTCATTTTTATTTTAATTTAATATGATTTTTAGTGTGGTTGTGTAATTATTATTGTATCTTTTTAAATTTAATTTTTTAATGCGTTTATGTAAATATTAAAAGGGGGATTGAAGACGTAAGGTTGTATAAAAGATTAGTTATTTTGTTTGGTTTTTCAAAGACTATGATGAAGACAATTTTTATTTATTTTATCTCAAAATGTTATATATTAATAATTAGTATTCCTTTAGTTTATCTTTAAAATTAGTTTTCAATTTTTTTTTGTTTATAAAATAAAATGTAAGCTTTTTAATAATATAGCATTGTCTAGTTTGTTTACGCAATTACAAAATATTGGAATGGAAATAAATGTTTTAAACAATGAAAAACTAGAGGATAGAACAACCAAGAGTAAATTAGTAATTACACATAAGGCAATTAATTCTAATTTAGAAATACAACACAAAGATAACTTAATAAAACCCTCAAATAGACATAAAGATAAAAACACCTTTCTTATTCCATATGCAAGACCAAACACATGCAAGTTTTCTTTTTTTTCCGTCCGTTATTCGGACGTGGATTGGGTTGCCTGAAGAAACCAGAAAACCCAACACTTGATCATCTTTTAAAACTCTAGTAAGGATACAGGACTAAACACAAACCATAGAAATACGTAGGACGCAATAATCTTCTGTACAGAAGGAGCGTCTGTAACATATAATATTATAATATAAGATAAGATAAATGTTTATAATTGATGAAGAGTTTAGTTTAATCTAAATTGTATTTCGAATACTAAAATTTTAATTCCATTTAAAATGCAAATTGTTTTGTTTGTGTATGTTGGTTACACCTTCGTAATTAATTAATACAATTGTTCATCACCAACTTTCACATCCCCAAACATTCTAAAATACCGATGCTTATAGAACAGTTTTTCAATTATGTTTCTTCAGCGTTAAAATGATTACAATAAATATTTACAAACAATTAACAACAAATAAAATAATAATAGTAAATAATTTACTTTAAAACACATCAGAAATGGTTTAATCTATGTGCAGTTTATTTTTTAAAACCCATATATTTTAAGTGGGAGGGCTTAAAAAATCTTTTATTTGAAGACAAAAAGTAGCAAACTTACAAAAATAATACAATTGGAAACTAATTGGAGGATATTTTTTCCAACAACTATTTGTCAAATATGTGCACAATTTAATTCGACATAAACAATTTATCCTAACTAAAAATACAAAATGATTAGGAGTAATAAAAATGACGAAATAGCAAAAAAAAACAACAAAAAAACAACAACTTTGTAAATGAAGCCATTTTAATAGTTAATTAAAAGCTTGAGCTTTATGAACAGAAACTGTACAGATACAATAAGAATATAAAAATTAAAATCCTACCCCAACGTTGGTCATGCATGTTCTACAATTTTCATCTTCTTTACGGGAGCCATACACTAAACAAATATATATAAACTAGAATATATTTTAAAAAGCTGTCAGATTTATTACTGTAATATAATTAAACCTGACAAGATTAACACTTAACACAATTAGTTAAATTAATAAACCTTGAAACACTGTGGTATAGAAGAATAAATAGCAAAGTAGTAATAATACAAAAGGCATTTAATTTTAATAAGAAAATTCAACATAAAAATAACCTAATTCAATCTTAAGATTGACATACAGATAAAAACACTTTTCTGATTTAATATGCAAGAGCAAGGACACACAAAATATATATCTTCTCGTCTAGAGTTATGACGTGGTTGCCTTAAAAATCCATAAGAACTAACTCTCCAGGAGCATTTAAAAAAGCGGAATTCTTAATTAAATTTTAAATTTTGACTTATAAATATTGTAATTTTAAAAAAATATAAAATGCTCTAAATGTTTCAGTTTTTCTCATTATTGTGTATAAAAGCATATAGAATATTTTACATTTTGTTAAAAAAAACTCTTTAAATGAAGAACAGCATAAATATTTTCCATATGACAAAAACAAATATTTAATCATTTTAATATCTCAAAGGGAGAAAATGAATCGTAGTTTGTTTTATTTTGTTTTTTTCTGAGGGGATGGGGTCAAAAATTTATAGTCGATCAATAAAACAACCTTTTTATTTCATTTTGAAGAAGTTAACAGAAATGTCAGGAAACGTTTGTTATTTAGATTTCAACGTGTTGCAGTTCATTTGATTTGAATCTTGAGCTTGGCTGTGAAATTATTGTAAGTAGCTTATTTGAGTTATCTGGAGCAAAATTTTACGATAACTGGCCATGATATTAATTATGGTACTTCTACTTGGAATAAGTAAGTAAATGCCATGCAAGTGTAAATGCAAATAAATAATAAACATAAAATATGATAAACTAAAATATTCTGATTGGTTGATATATATATATATATATATATATATATATATATATATATATGTTTAATTTTAGTACTTTCAGGGCAATATTTTGCTTTGTGTTTCAGAAAGTCTCCCACCCTTAATAACCCAAAAAACATGCGATATATCAAGATATAACTTATATATTATTGTGGAAAGATCACGTTTCATGGATTTAACGTGTACAAGAATCACAAATTTCATTCAACATTTCACCTCCAAGAGAGTTCCAGCTTTTCAAACTACGATACACGTCATTGAACCGTTCCAACAAAAAGTCTTCAAAATTTCTAATTTCAGCTTAATTCATGAAATATTTGTTGAACTTGATGAATTAAAAAATATAAATGTGATTGAACTTTACGAAAATAACATTTCAGCTCTAAATAAATCTTTTATATTTATGAAAAAAGTTGTGGGAGTTCATAGCGTTACTTCTGAAGTAAAACAAGTTTTGATTGCTTGGTTTTCCAACTGCTTTGAAAGCTGTAAAAATGTCATTCGATTATTTGAAGAATACAATTTAGAAATGGTAACTAAGTTTCTATTTTTGCATTCATCCAAAAAATATATGTACACAACAATTTCATCAAAATTAACGGATATTCATCTTTTTCCAAAAGACAACTTAAGTGAAAATGATTTAGTTTCGTTGTATATATGTAAGGTCTGTCCGTATGGCTGGATCCAAATGCCTACTGAATATAGTAATTTTATTTTAAATTGCTATAATTGTTTTGTCTCACCTTTAAAACTGAATTGGAATGATACCTCAAAACATTGTAAAAGATTTTCCTCAGAATTACCTGTAATAGAATAATTCCAAGAGTTAACATTCTTAATTGCTGTCTTAAAGAAAACAATGCCTGATGCAGCACCCGAGTCGAAGGAAACGTATATACACACCGGACTTACAAAATTCATGAATGGTCATAACAATTTACAGTGGACGAATCAACGACCATTTCTGTTAAAAGGAAATATTGAAAGCAAAAGTGAATTCCTTAAATGTGTTATTTTGAATTTTTCTAGAGTAAATGACTCCTTCGAAACAAGCGAAGGAATCGTGTGGGAGATGATTGATTGTAAAAAAAAAAAGACAGAACTAATTGTTTGTAAAACAGTACTTGACGACACCAACTACAAATCATAAATTTTAATTAATTCCATTAGTCAGAAATTTAAACGCACACAATTTATTTTACATCATAATGAAAAATCAGATGAATCAGATTCATCTTTAGAAAATTATAAGGATAAGACAGTTATGATAGAATATAAACCTTTAATGTTTATTTGTCAGGATTCTTTTAAAACTATTATTACATACTCCAAAGTATGTGATGACAATACAGATTGTAATGATAACAGAGATGAAGAAAACTGTGGGTATTTGAAGTCTTATCCCAAGGGTGAGCTCCTTTGTAATAATACAAATGCAAATGATCATTTTCAATTCAGACAAACGTACTCCATTGAAAACAAATGCGACGCTCACCAAGACTGCCCCGATAACAGTGATGAGGAAGGTTGTAGTGAATGTACAGAGCGTCGATGTTCTGATGGTACATGTGTACCTAGTCATTGGTTGTCACTTGATGGGGATGAATGTACATTTAAACGAATTCATAATGGTGAGATGTTCATCGAAGTATCTGCAGAGATTTTCTACGCACCCACAAAGTATGAAGTTGTTAACTGTAACACAATCAAATTGATAAATGATTTTATTAACATGAAGCATCCCATTGACACACTGCCATGGACGCCGAAATGTATATACATTAGAGAACGTAGTGGTCGACCTACTGGCTGTGATGATTTGTCTCACTTACATGACTGTGTCAACTTCACTTGCTCTGAAGAGTTCGTTAAGTGTCATCATTCTTTTTGCATTCCTTTATTTTACATAAATGACGGGATACTGGACTTGAATACATCCTCTATGCACAGGCCTTCGCAAGCCGTACTGCTTTAGATGGACTTGACAGAATTCACAATCAAGCTTTTCGTTTTATATGCGGGGCACACCCATGGCCACTTAAGAAATTATGTAAAACACAGAACCCATGACGATAAGGCGAGAGAAGGCACTCATGACAACGGTGAAGATACACCGTAGCTTGAAGCATAAAAAACACTGCCTTTTACTACCAAAAACGCTGGGTTAAGAGAACACAGCCGAAGAGGACAGTCGTTATGGATACAATCCATGAATTAGAGGATTTGCTCTAAATAAAAAAAAACACTGGGAACGAGTTTAACTGTTCCCCACCAGGTGACCACATGAAAGCTTTGACTTTCCTGATCTACATTTCAAACAGGTGAATGCGGCGCTGACCAAAGCAAGCCCCCATCAAGCAACACAGGGATATAGCTCTGAAGACAACTGAAACTTATGGCGACTGCGTTGTTAAGGTCTTCACAGATTGCTAGTGTTTCAATAATGGTAGGAGGGGATACGGCGTTCCAATTCAATATCTCAAGCCTGATCCAGAAAGTGTCAAACTATCCAGATTCTTGTGAATTGCAGCCAGTAGTAGTAACGCCGAACTGGGGAAATTTACAAGGTTTTAAAGGAAATGCGCCGACGTCTAGCTAAGCAAAATGTTTTCCTGACCGTAGCTGTTTTCACCGACTCCCGACTTTCTCTCGAAGCCGTGAGCTGATCCTATCTGAAGGCTAAGACGATCAAAGTATTTCTGGACGTGCCGCAATAGGACAAGGCAGATATGTTGGTATGAGAAGATGAAGCTCAGTTATAACTCGACTGCCATTGACCCAGCTGGGGGGCCAGATTGCGGCAAAAGGAACACTTGTAGGAGAAGTGGCTTGACGGCTTGGCTTTGGGAGACAAGGCCAGACAGATTTGATAGTAAATGCAGCGACCGAACAAGTGCGATCCCTAGAAGAAAATTGAACGAATTAATCCGACACTCGTCATGCAGATGAAAACCAAACACTGTCCAGTACGGAGCTACTTAAACGTTTTCGACAAAGGAATCGACATCGGCTGTCGATCGTGTGACAACTCAGTCAAACATCTACTGATTAAGTGCACAAAACTGAAATGGGATTTAGATGACGAAAACGAGATGCCTGTGGGAAAATGTTATACGGCTTGATAAGCCTCGCCTTCTGTAAGTTGATCCGTATTTTATGGGTATAAACTCGACCGGTGTCACAATACAACCCTGATATAGAAATATGGATTTAAAAAAAACTATTATTTTTTTTTTTATACAAGAACAATCACCTTCAACTCTCGTTCTTCTTGGACGTGGTGTGGGTTGCCTAAGGAAACCAGGGAAACAAACATTCTTTCAACATTTAAAACCCTTATAAAAAATTCAAGATTTGACACAAACCATGGATAAGCGTAAAACGAAATAATCGTATGCAAAAAAGCAGCGTTTGTTACAGATAAGATAAGATAAAAATGGCAAGAATTTATTTTTCCCGCTCTTAAAAATTATAGTGAATGGGGATTTCCTTTAAATTCCTTGCCTTTAACAGCAATTAAAACTTGACTACAATATGTGGACATGGAAAATCGTGAAGCAACGTTAAAATGTAGGAATAAAGATAAGATTTTGTTACAGGTGAAGCAGCGAGTTATCATCGCTTCTGAGTCTTTGCTATTACTCGAATACACTTTACTGCCATAATTGCAGATTTATAAATTTTGGATCGCATCGGGTTGTTATTGAAATTAATTTTGTTTTCTTTAGACTTTAAAAAAATCATTTTAAAATTGTCCTTATTATTTTTCTTTTTAATTGTTTAAAAAAAAAAAAAAATACGCAACATTCTAGAAATTTTACTTTAAAAAAGAAAACAGCTACATATCGTTTACATTTCATTGTTTGTTTTTTATATGAATTATCTGGAATACCATCGAATAATCCATAATACATAAATTTAAGCTCCATATTAAAAACTTTTCTACGTGTTTATTTCAAATGAGCTTTCTGTGAAACTTTTGTGAAACAATTGTTAGAAGTATTTCTTTAAATTGAAATGAATTTTCTTTTATCTAATTACTATATTGAAATCTATGATAATATAACTGAAAACATTTATGTCACGAAAACAAATAAAAATTAGTTTACACATCTTTGCATCCTGATACCAAGATAAAGAGAGTTTTTTTTAGTTGGAATGAGCTAACAGGCTGTCCATAAAGTACTTTAAGACTCGAGAAAGCATTACATTTTGTAACAGATTGAAGGGGTCAAGACTTATGTGACGTAACAATTTAATTTTATTTCCTTTTTAAATTTTAGTAGAATTTAATAACTTTTAAAATAATTTTCAAAAAAATGTGTAAAACACGTGAATTCGTTTTTTGTCAAAATAGCATTAAATGTGTGGTTCCTAAATATCAATTGGATACAGCAGGACTAATATAGAAGGATCAACAATGATTTGACAATCATGTTCGATCTGCTAATATTTTATTTAAATTGTGAAATATCAGGACATAAAACATTGCGACAAAGTTAATTGCTTATAATTCAATGTTTTACCTTCTATATTCTTTCCTTTTCTAATCCCAATCAGCCAAACAGTGAATGGGCTTAGAGCTTCAGAAAGAGCAGATGAGGATTCTCATAAATTTTCTTAATTGTTTGTGGCACAAGCACAAATTTGATGACAATATGCACATATCAACGGGAGTTTTTAAGGTTAAACCATATGATCTTTATGTTCATCTTTACAGACCAGCCTACTTGACAGAATTTTAAAGTATGCCACTTATACTTTACCCCACAAACAGATTTAAATATAGCACAAAAGTTGGTCACATAATTTGTCAATTTAGTCTTTTGTTAGTCAAATTACCTTTTTCTCTTTTTCTCTTTTTATTATTAAATCACTGGGTTAGGTCAGGTGTGGCTAATCTACTTGTTATCCTGTGTCAACAGATTGGATAATTGGAAAACTATCTAAAACTTGAATTTACTCATTGTATATAATTCAGTTCTACATCAAACTTAAATTTCAAACTTACACCTATGATTTAGCTCGTTGCAAGCAAACCTTTCCTTTTGATAAACTTTTGTCTTACCGTTGTACTTCATTTAAATGTTGTACTTGACTCAACTTTGTTCAATCAATGGTATAATATGATACACTGCAGATTACATGTTTCTCTACCTCTGTGATTGGCAAACATCTGGCCTGAGCCACGCCTATTTTATACGTCTGTGTTTTAGTTTTTATCTCATCATCTTCTACTAATAAAAGCGAGAGCCCTGACTGACTGACTCTCTCACTCACTCATCACTAAGTCTCGAACTTCCCGTGTAGGTTGAAGCATGAAACTTTGCAAAGTTGTTGGGTACCCTCTCATGAAAAAAATTGGTAAAAAGAAATGTTAAAATCTCGATCATGTGGGGCCGGGGATCTAAAAACTTTTTTCATTATTTGGGCTATATAAATATTGAAAATCACCAATTTTCCTATTTACCGTGTAGGTAGAAGTATGAAACTTTAAACATTTTGAAGTACATGCTCTCGACGATTACTTTTTATAAAAGTTCCCATCATGGGGGCCGGGGCCCCAAAAACATTTTTTTCCTAATATGAGCTATATAAAAATTGAAAATTAGTAACTCTACCATTTCCCGTATAGGTAGAAGCATGAAACTTTTGAAATTTTTGTAGTACACGCTTCCGATGGAAATTGGCAAAAAAGAAAATTAAAACTCCCTCTCATGGGGGGCCGGGGGCCCAAATATAGTTTTTTTATATTAAAAACCGACTCATCACTAATTCTCCAAATTTCGTTTAGGTAGGAGCATGAAACTTTGGAACATTGTTAATTACCCTCACACGATAAAAGTTGGTGTAAACAAATTTTGAAATACACACTTATGGGGGCCGGAGTCCAAAAACGTTTTTTTTTTCTCTTATATGAGCTATATAAAAATTGAAAATCTTTAGTCTCTTATTTCCCAATAGGTAAGGGGTGAAACGTTGGGGGGATGTTGTTAAATACACTTCCACTATGGTAGCAGGTGAAAACATATTTAAAATATCCCTTAATGGGGACCTGGGGACACAAATATAGTTTTTAATGCACTCACTCCCTCACTCAATCATCACTAATTCTCCAACTTTCCGTGTAGGTAGGAGCATGAAAATATCGGAAGTTGTTTAGTACCCTCTCACGACGAAAAGGAAATTTAAAATTCCAAATTATGTGGGGTCGGGGCCCCAAAAACTATTTCTCTTTATCTGTAAAAATTGAAAATCACTAATTGTATGTAGAACTTGAAACTTTTGGAAGTTGTTGAGTACACTTTCTCGAAGTTAACAGGTTAATATATATTTAAATTATCACTTACTGCATGCCGGAGGCCCCAATGTAGTTTTTCAATTAAATGAGCTAATAAAAACTGAAAATTACTGCTTCTCCCATTTCCTGTGTAGGTAAAAGTATCAAGCCTTCTGTAGTTGTTTAGCAACACCCGGCGTTGGTAATAAGAGAATTAATTATATACATTTTTAAAATTTCCACTCATGGGTGGCCGGGGGCCCAAAACCTTTTTTTCCACATAAAATGGGCGATATAAAACTAATTCACTACTAATTTTCCAAGTTTCCGTGTAGGTAGAGCTTGAAACTTTGAGAAGTTATTTAGTACACTCCCGCGAAGGTAAGAGGCAAAACATATTAAATACTTTCTCTCTAGGGGAACGATTGCCTAAATATAGTTTTTTTTTCTCATTATGAGAAATATAAAAAAGACTCGTTTATCAAAAACTGAAATACTAATTTGCGCAGCAAAGCGCGGTTAAATTGCTAGTCATAGATAAAGTCACTATCTGGGGACTGCGCTGTAGGTTTTAATCACTGACTCACGATCCGTCGCCAGACATCAGCTCCACTCAGCTGAGCCATGCCCTACATTTTGTCGCTAAAAACACGCGTCTCCCCAGTAGAGAATGTCTTCACCGTCATTCCTTCAACACATAAAGAAAAATTTACTCAACCTATTTAATCCCTTATTTAAATGTTAAGCCGTAAACCGTTTTAATATTCAAATCACTGGACATAAAAATTACTTATAAGTTGACTGATTTTTTAAATAATATTTGTCTTTTTAAAAAGTTTCAATAAAATGTTTATTCCCAATGATTATATATCGTGTTTCATTGCCTCAAAAACATAACAAATGACACTAATCGATTATCAAATTATTACTACTGAAAAGTACACTTTAAGCGCTAACTTGGAACCCCAAGGGAGAGAGAAAAAGAGGTCGACCCAAAATGACCTGGAGAAGGGAACTGGAGACAGACTCCAAAAAGAGTGGACACAGCTTAGATATTTAGAGCAATTGGCACAAGACCGTGATGCCTGGAGAGTCTTTGTTCGTTGCCTTTGCCCCAGATGGGACGACAGGCAATGATAATGATGAAGATTGTGTAAAGCAAAAAAATTGACGTACATTTTTGATGAAATAACACACGAAGTGAGTTGTCATTGTCAAAAAAACGAAAGTTAAAAATTTTCAAATAGAATATATTCTCGCCGTTTGAGTAATCGTAGTCTTCCTTTAAGACTTTTCAGATTTCACACACTGGTTAGCCTAACGCCAACTACAAACAGTGTAAATGTAATATCTTAAATCAATTTCTTTCACGGACTATACTGAATTCTCTCAGACGAAGAGGTGAAATAAACCCTAAAATGTCAGCTTATTAATTTCTATTGCATTAGAGCGACAATTATAAGATATGTTGTAAGAGTTATTCAATCAAACGATTCACCGAAGTAATTATTTAGTTAATAAAATGTCAGGTTTATATACATACATATATATATATAAATATAGATATATTTAAACGTTTCTTAATTAAATACAATCAAAAGGAGAACCTTCAAACGTCCCTAATTTTCCAAGATTTCAAAAATCAGGTGATCAAATACAATTTTATGCAAGGAAATTTTTTTTTTCATGTTAAATATTTTTAAATTTTATAAAAGGAAAAAAAAATATTAAAGAGTAAAAATACGTCGAAATAAACATATGATACGAATATTTTTTTAAAGTATACTTGTCTGTCGTGGTATAAACATTTTAATAACATGACTGACAACATTCATTGTGATACAACTAGCCATGTTGATCGCCAGGTCTGTGATGACATTTTCCGAGGAGTTGGCTATGTGGTCGTGATGCCGGAGCCCTGCTGACGTAATCTGGTGGACAAGAGTCCAGCGAACGAGTAGAGCACTTGTGCCATGTAGGCCTCCATGTTCTCTACGTTATAGAACAAAATCAGTTCAATGTCTTTTTTATTCAGGGACTTCGTCATTAAGAAACTTGGCGCGCCTACATACAATGTCTGTGTCAAACCATTGACATCGCCTCATGTTTCACACTAGATCAAAAAATGATTGGGATGGTGGCCGTATAAATTATAATAAATTAGGCGGTGGGGGCCACATTGGTGGTGGGGATTAAAAAATTATGTACATGGAAAAATAGGGGCGGGTGGGGTTCAAGTATGTCAAACGCGGCTAATTGCTAATGCAAATTGACCGTTTAATTACTCATGTTGTTATGCGACATGTTTATGGGGCTGTGGATGTCTGCGGGATGTGGGTGGGTACGTCCGTGTGGTGGATATTTTGATCTTTCTGTGGTGATTGGGGATATTTAAATGTTTTTTTTTTAAGTTAAGGGGATGTAATCGTGTTGTTTAGTAAGTTTGAAATTTATCTAGTCATTTCCCTTTTCAAATGTTTCATTAAAAAAAAAATTATTTGGAATTGATTTTAAATAATGAGTGGTTCTCAATCTCTTTCTATTTTATTGTAAAAAAAAACATATGCTTTGTGTTTATGTATTTAAGGGTTCTAATTATAACAATACAAGGTCAAACTATTTTGTTAGTGGAGATGTGGTATAAATTATGTGGATGGGGTTTTGGCACAGGGATCGTATTAGAATGTGGTGTGATAGATTATAAATAATTGAACAAATTAGGTGGAGCTTGGGCCTCTTACCAGGTGTCACGCTGTTGCTAAATAAAATTAAGTTGTTTTTTTTCCTTAAAAAAAACGTGCATGTTTTTAGGCCATGTGTTATTAGTAGTCCTGCGGAAATAAATTGCATTTAAAAAAAGAACAATTAAAATTATCAATAGGTTGAACTTTTTAAATTCAAATAATAAAATAGACACGTCCTTAAAAACAGGTAGATCTAGATGTTTCGAAAATTTTAAAAAGATATTGAATAGCATTAACTTTTTAAGCAAATCTTTAGAGTTGAATTTGGCGCAATAAATTAAATAATCGGAAACCATCTATTTTATTTCCAGTCTCTTCGGCCTTACAAGCCCTACCCATGCCTGAATTGAAAACAAAACGTGGTATTTAGTATTGAAATCAAAATCTTTCTTTGCTCTGCATATAAGATGCTGGTTGTATATAATATTATTTTTAAAAATTAAAGTTTTGTTTATGTGGGTAGTCTTGGCCTGTCAAAGGGTATCCTAAAACCGGGAACCAAGTGAAAAGGTCATCAAACTTCGGCTCATGGCTCTTCTATGCTTTCATTGTGGTTCGTGAACAATTTATCCAGTTAACATTTTTTTTAAATATAGTGAAACGTTTTAAAAGATATCTGTCAATTTGAAAAGAAAAACAGTCAATACAAACAACACATTATTTTTACACAGCTTTTTTCTTTTAACATGAAAGACAAAATTCTAACACAACCGACACCATTGAACTTCCAGTGGAGATGATTCAATATTGTCTATTTTAACCCTTACTACTCCCTCATATACTGTCCCAACCATACTTTAAAAGCACTTCAACTACTAATGACATTGACATTTCAATTTCAGTCATTAAAGGATATTTCTACAAAAACAAATGTAAATGAAGGAGTTTTTTTTTCTTTTTTTCTTAAAATTGGTCGGTATGCTAAAGGACTTTCCTCGCAGCCACTGAAACAAAGACAAACCAGCGACCTTTCGATTCACTTGTGTTACTGGTGTTTCTTAACATGTGTAGACATAGCAGAAAATTCTTAATTTTAAGACACGTACAAAAATGTCTGAAGTCAGTATTTAAAAACGTGTAGATAGATAGATAGATAGATAGATAGATAGATAGATAGATA
>MUZC01001577.1:0-10138 GCA_002072015.1 Radix auricularia
GTCCATGACATCTGGGGCGGGATAAGAGTTAAGGACACCAGGGGCGGTCCAAGAGTTAATGACACCAGGGGCGGTCCATGACACCAGGGGCGGTCCATGACATCTGGGGCGGGATAAGAGTTAAGGACACCAGGGGTGGTCCAAGAGTTAATGACACCAGGGGCGGTCCATGACACCAGGGGCGGTCCATGACATCTGGGGCATACAAGAGTTAAGGACACCATGGGTGATCCATGACACCAGGGGCAGTCCATGACACCAGGGGCAGTCCATGACACCAGGGGCGGTCCATGACACCAGGGGCGATCCATGACACCAGGGGATGTCCATGACACCAGGGGCGGTCCATGACAACAGGGGTGGTCCATGACAGCAGGGGCAGTCCATGACACCAGGGGCGGTCCATGACACCAGGGGTGGTCCATGACACCAGGGGTGGTCCATGACACCAGGGGTGGTCCATGACACCAGGGGCGGTCCATGACAGCAGGGGCAGTCCATGACACCAGGAGTGGTCCATGACACCAGGGGCAGTCCATGATACCAGGCGCGGTCCATTAGTCTTGGTGCTATTCCATAACTTGTAAATTAATATAATTGTAGCTTATTCCTGTAGACTGTATTTAAAGCCCTCTTGTTAAGTGTTTAAAGCCCTATTGTAAAAAGTGTTTAAAACCCTCTTGTTATAAGTGTTTAAAGCCCTCCTCTATACATGTGTTTAAAGCTCTCTTGATAAATGTTTAAAGCACTCTTGTCAAAAGTGTTTAAATCACTCTTGTCAAAAGTGTTTAAAGCCCTCTTGTTATAAGTGTTTAAAGCCCTCCTCCATACATGTGTTTAAGGCCCTTTTGTTAAAAGTGTTTAAAGCCCTCTTGTTGAAAGTGTTTAAAGCCCTCTTGTTAAAAGTGTTTAAAGCCCTCTTCTTAAGTGTTTAAAGCCCTCTTGTTAAGCGTTTAAAGCACTCTTGTCATAAGTGTTTAAAGCACTCTTGTCAAAAGTGTTTAAAGCCCTCTTGTTAAAAGTGTTAAAAGCCCTCTTGTTAAGTTTTTAAAGCACTCTTGTCAAAAGTGTTAAAAGCCCTCTTGTTAAAAGCGTTTAAAGCACTCTTGTTAAGTGTTTAAAGCCCTCTGGTTAAAAGTGTTTAAAGCCCCCTTGTTAAAAGTGTTTAAAGCCCCCTTGTTAAAAGTGTTTAAAGCCCTCTTGTCTAAAGTGTTTAAAGCCCCCTTGTTATAAGTGTTTATAGCCCTCCTGTTAAAAGTGTCAAAAGCCCCCTTGTTATAAGAGTTTATAGCCCTTCTGTTAAAGTGTTTAAAGCCCTCCTGTTAAAAGTGTTTAAAGCCCTCCTGTTAAAAGTGTTTAAAGCCCTCTTTTTACAAGTGTTTAAAGCCCCCTTGTTATAAGTATTTAAAGCCCCCTTGTTAAAAGTGTTTAAAGCCCTCTTGTCAAAAGTGTTAAAGCCCTCTTGTTAAAAGTGTTTATCGCCCCCTTGTTAAAAGTATTTAAAGCCCTCTTGTCAAAAGTGTTTAAAGCCCCCTTGTTATAAGAGTTTACAGCCCTTCTGTTAAAAGTGTTTAAAGCCCTCTTGTTAAAAGTGTTTAAACCCCCCTTGTAATAAGTGTTTAAAGCTCTCTTGTTGAAAGTGTTTAAAGCTCTCTTGTTGAAATTTCTTGTATAATTATTCAAAACTTTTGAGTTCCCTGACAATATCCCTATTTTGTTTTTACTTATTGTTGGGATTAGACCTGCTTGTTACACATTTTTAATTAATGTCAAGTACTCCTATTAAGTTACTTTTAAACTTCAACCCCTTGCTTGAGTTCACTGCTCACAATAACAAGTTATAGACTATACTTTGATTTATTTTCAAAATCTCTGCACTTATGTAAAAATGTTAGTGAAAATTAATAAAGAAATGATGAAAGCCTACTGGGACTGTTTGTATTATATAGATGGCTGGCATTGACGAGATGTTTTCAAACATTCCGATGAAGTTTTCTTGCAACTTTTTCAACATATTAAAAATTACAAAAAAAATTACATAACAATTACATAACAATTGTTTTTCAAAAGAAAACAATTAAAATAAAAAGATTTTTTTTAACCACATTCTAAGATAAAAGGTCAATTTTTTAAAAAAATATTTATGATCAATCGAAAAAAATATGTTATTAACACTTATTTTGGTTGGTATAAATAGGAAATCATCATTAATTTCAGCTAAAATCACACTTCAAAAGGCAGCACAAAATATAAGACAAGCACATATATACATACATACATACATACTTACATTTATCTTACAAGCACAGATATACATACATACATACATACTTAGAATTACATTTATCTTACAAGCACAGATATACATACATACATACTTAGACTTACATTTATCTTACAAGCACAGATATACATACATACATACATTTATCTTACAAGCACAGATATACATACATACATACTTAGACTTACATTTATCTTACAAGCACAGATATACATACATACATAGACTTACATTCATCTTACAAGCACAGATATACATATACATAGACTTACACGTATCTCACAAACATTCAAGGGAGATTAAACTTTTGATTTCAAGACAAGCTATTTATTTGACTCTATAATTGGGTTTGTCCAAGCACAGACAAACTGTAGAGTGAGTGATGCTAGTAATTTATTACAAGATGAAAATCTTTTAAATTACTCTGATTCTTGTCAGCATATGACTCCTGCATTACCCTGGACTATGCCAGTGCTTCTCAAAAGGGTGGCCCGCGGACCGGTGCCGGTCCATGGACCATCCGCTGCCGTTCCGCAAAAGTTATCAAGAAAGGAAAGAAAAATGTTAATTATAAACCTTGTTTGCAACCATTAATACTAACCCTAATAGAATATTTCAATTTTTCATTAATAAGCGCATAAACTGAAACAAATAATATTAAAAAAGCACTTCACTACCACATCAGAACAGTGAAAATAGTCTACTGGTTCCAGGTGCTATGGAAAAAAGTTTGAGAAGCACTGGACAACTCAAAATTGTTGGTCTTTAATTTGATAGAAAACATTTTTGACACTGTGAGGGAACTGCACCATCAAAGAAGTAGTACAGCATAAAATAAATATAAATGTAAATTTAAAAGGACATTAGTTTATGGACATCTATCTCTACTTCACATATTGTGGGCATGTGAAAAAAAATGTATCAGAGATCAAAGGTCACTGACTGCAAGCAAAATGTAAAATGGGGCAAAGAGTTTCAGGGCATAACCAGCAACATCTGTTTTCTACAGTGGTATGAAGTTGTGAAAAGTTAGAGGAAGTGTGCGACAAGTATGTTAATTTTGGCTTGAATCTGAGAATTCTCTGACCAATTAGAAGTCTTAAACATCAACTGATTTCAATTTAAAATCGAATGAATCATGGGCGTAAAATATATATATATGAACATATAAATATAAAGCGAACAAAACCATTAAATAAAAAAATAATGAATATTTACAAATGTTAATTCAGAAAGAATATCTAAATTGTTTTTTTAAATTTGCAGGGGAAATTACTCATGTCAATATATCCACACAAAAAATACTTTGCCTGGCTTTAAAGCTGAACATCTTACCTTAAAGGAGATAAAAGTAAACAACAATAGCACTAGCTGGCAAGCTGTGACAGACAACTGATTGGTACCCTACAGGACGTAAAAGTAAACAACAATAGCACTAGCTGGCAAGCTGTGACAGACAACTGATTGGTCATATCAAATAAATAAATTATAACAAATGTCATCATCATTTTGTAACCAAAAGAATTAAATCATTGGCGAAAATAAATTTTAAAAAAGTTCCAATAGTTCACAAAGTTAAACATACACTTTAAAGCTGAAACAAAATGGATAATTTTTCAAATCATAATAATCATGCAAAACAAAATTGCATTTTTTTTTCAATACTGGGACTTGAAATTCAACCAAATATGATTTGAAAGACAATAAGTTACACCTGAGAACTGGTCTATGGGGACTCAAAGATTCACTTCACAATGGCACAATTACATCCAGTAGCAGACAAAAGAGAATTATCCCATTCTGATTACCCTACTAGCCATCCCTCAGATTACCAGATAAAGCTCTAAGATAAAATGGCATTGTTACCAAACCCCATTACCCAGACTTGCACATTCACTAGGGTAACATACTCAAAATGAAATCAATGACTGACTTCACAATGGAAGACCAAATTTTAAAAATTACAGAAATTGAAGTACCGTATTTATTTGTGTATAGCGGGCACTCGTGCATAAGCGCACCCTAAATTTTTACTCCTAGCTCAGTGGCAAATGTTGAAAACATGTGACAAAATATTTACTGACAACATAACACGGAAAAGTAAACTACCAGTAGATCACAATTTCCAAAAGATGGCGGTCAACTGCCGTGAAAATCCGATTATCCGGTCACTGGCATCGGGCCATCTCAGCACACGTAGGAAATATTCGTAGATTTTAGATTTTGAAAAATCACAGACCACATCTCCCCTTCATTCGCATTCAGCTTTTACAACAAAACTGAACAATCAGTGCACGTAGGAAATTTTTGTAGATTTTAGATTTCGAAAAATCACAGACCAAATCTCTCCCCTTCGTTCCCATTCAGCTTTTACAACAAAACTGTCCAATCAGTGCTCACTTTCAAGAGGGCTTTGTCTCTGGCAAAAATTTCATCTTCAATTTTTAAATATTTATGGAGCCTGTGTAAAACCTCGCGTATGTCGCGCATCTACCCTTTTGGTAGTTGTTTTCTGTATAATATCTTGCGCGCTATACACGAATAAATACGGTAGGCAAGTTGTTATTTAATGATACTAAATGCATTAACCTTAACTCATGGACTTTAGTGCAATAGACAACCGTGGAGTTATGCTACAACCCACCGTGGAGTTATGCTACAGCCCACCGTGGAGTTATGCTACAGCCCACCATGGAGTTATGCTACAGCCCACCGTGGAGTTATGCTACAGCCCACCGTGGAGTTATACTACAACCCACCACTCACAAAAATTTTACCTGTGATCACATTGTAATGATACAAAAACTGCCACAATTTGATTTTTAACCAAAATTCAGCTCAGGATTTACATCAGAACAAACTTCACACATTGCCATTGTTGTGTTGTCTCCCCTCTCTTCACAAAAACATATAAAAAACAAGGCCAAGCACTCACTCAAAATTTAAAAAAAACTTCCAGTTCTACTTTTTTCACAGGTGCTCACATTCACATTTCACATTGTGGTCCTTTTAACCTTACACATTACCAGTTACAAGTTTGTGGAGCTCAATGCGTATTGTTCTGTGGAGCTCAAATCCATTTCATTCTGTAGTGTGTGATATCACTGTTTGACGAGTTCTTGGCTGATGCGATCAAAACACTCCAGCATTGTCTCCCTTGTTCTCTCTGTCATTTCAGTGACATCGTCGGAAGTTAGTCCAGTAGTTGGTATGGGTGGCATCACTTCCACTATGACTTTACCTGACAGCAGAATTACAGGAACTCAGTAATGTCATAACGATAAGTTCACCATATAGTTTTAGAACCCCTGTACAAGTGGCTATCATCCATGCATAAATTTGATGACATACCCATTTACTAGGGCTGTGGAAATTAACGATTAATTTCTTAATTAATTGTTAACATTTTTATTGATAAATTATAGATTAAAATAACTTTAATCGATAAAAATTCTATTAAAATCTTAAGAAAATATTTTTCTTTCAATTTATTTTTTTTTAAATTAATAAACAATATAATAGCCCAGATCCCAGGAACATTATCGCTGAGGAACATAGTACAACAGTCCATAGCAGTAAAAAAAAATATTCCTAGTTCTATGAAACAGGGGAACTAACACAATTAAACGAAAAAATGTCAATTACCTGTTTTTGCTACTTCCCTCAAAATGTTTTTCTTCAATCAATATTAACTCTTAAAGTCGCAAAACGTTGCAATGCGTCTATGCCCGCTATCCATAAAGTGTCCTAAAGCGTCCATAAATACCGCTCTCGTTAGAATGAGATCTCAGAAAGTAAAAACTCTTCAATGCTTGAAAAATGATGTATTCGACTTCCAGCAATGGCGGCCGTTGCCCGCACTAGTGTTGTCGCTTGATTCGCGATGCTTTTTGGTAGTTTATACAGGTTTTTTTTTGAAGAAGCGATTTTCCTATACTTTATTATAAAAATTATAGTACTAAACTACAGGTAAATATAGTATATAACTCAAAACAGTGTTTTGGATGCGTAAAATAACCATTCTTAGCCTAAAAAATGAAGTCAGTATGACAATAATATTTAAATAAATTTTACGCAATTTTTTTAATTTCATAACCAGTTGATCATAATATGGGAAATCCTTACGGGAATTATGCGGAAGTTTATTGAAAACCTTATGCGACTCTAAGAGCTAACGATTAATTCATGAAATTAATTGTTAATTGTTCAAAAGTTAAAGATTAAATTTAAATTAATCGTTACCAGCCCTATTATTTACCCCAAAATTCTTCACTCTTATACAAATGTAATGTCTTTACAAACTTAAGGTAGTCGGTAAAAACATAAGATTTCTTTTTTAATTGAAGAGAGAAAAACTAGATTTTTAACACTTTTTAAAACTTTCTTTGCAATTGCTTGAACTAAATAGAATGATATTCTTACCAAATTCAACACTGGATTCAAATCATTGTTTAAAATTTCATTTAGCTCTTGATAAAGTAAGTTTTTGTATTTAAACCGCTTTTATTCGCTTAATCCTATTAACTTGTTCCTGAATAAACCAGCCATGATTTAACTCTTAATGTGCCATAAGGTTTTTGGAAAACTTCCGCCTCAGTACCATAAGAATTTCCCGAATTGCGATCAACTGGTTATAAAATTTAAAAAATTGCGTTAAATCCATTTTTATTATTATAGTCATACTGATGTCATCTTTTAGAATAAGAATGGTTATTTTATGTATCCGAAAGACCGTTTTGAGTTTAAAACTATTTTTACCTGTAGTTTAGTACTATTATTTTAGTAATAAATTATAGCAAAATCGCATCTTCGGAAAAAAACGTAAAATCTTCCAAAAATCATCACGAATCGAGCGATCACACTAGCGAGGTAAACAGTCGCCATTGCCGGAAGTCGAAAACATCGTTCATCCCGCACTGAATAGTTTTTATTTTCTGTAATTTCGTTTCTAAAGAGAGTTCTATCGAGTCGCGCATTACCGCTCTTTGGTACTAAACGCTAAACCGCGGATTACCGCGCTTTGGTACATTAAGAGTTAATACAACTGATTTGAAAAAGGTTAGAGATCCCAAACATGAAATTAACAGAAAGCTGTGTAAAAAAAATATTTCAAACACTATGTTTTAAATGAATTTCTGAGTAAAATAATTATTATACTGTCTCATTTTGAAGCAGTTTCATGGCTTTAAAATATTTTTACCTTCATCAAAACGCTTCTCTTTCTTGCTGTAGAAATTTTCAAAAGAAGAAAACACCACTGGGATAATTGGCACCTAAGGATGGAAAAAAAATTAATTATTGCTCACGATTATGGCCACAATTTTGTACAGATCAAATTAGATTTAGCAGTAATATATGGCTGATTTGTTTTTCCTTTTAATGAAGTAGCAACTGTGTTTAATATTCAAAATCAGTTAGCACAAAAATAAGCCGGATGATTTCTGATGCTTAGTTGCTTAACAGTTATTAACAGTTAGGCGGGAAATCCCTAAGTGACTTTGGGACTAAAATAACTGAATTGTTGTCCCTGATCTAAGGGTACTAAGGGTAACTAAAATGACTGTCACTGATCTAATGGTAACTAAAATGGTTGTCACTGATCTAAGGGTAACTAAAATGGTTGTCACTGAACTAATGGTAACTAAAATGGTTGTAACTAATCTAAGGGTAACTGAAATGACTGTCACTGATCTAATGGTAACTAAAATGGTTGTCACTGATCTAATGGTAACTAAAATGGTTGTCACTGATCTAATGGTAACTAAAATGACTGTCACTGATCTAAAATGGTTGTAAATGATCTAGGGGTAACTAAAATGGTTGTCACTGATCTTATGGTAACTAAAATGGTTGTCACTGATCTAATGGTAACTAAAATGGTTGTCACTGATCTAATGGTAACTAAAATGACTGTCACTGATCTAAAATGGTTGTAAATGATCTAGGGGTAACTAAAATGGTTGTCACTAATCTAAGGGTAACTAAAATGGTTGTAACTAATCTAAGGGTAACTAAAATGGTTGTCACTGATCTAAGGGTAACCAAAATGGTTGTCATTGATCTAAGGGTAACTAAAATGGTTGTCACTGATCTAAGGGTAACTAAAATGGTTGTAAATGATCTAGGGTTAACTAAAATGTTTGTTACTAATCTAAGGGTAACTAAAATGGTTGTCACTGATCTAAGGGTAACTAAAATGGTTGTCACTGATCTAAGGGTAACTAAAATGGTTGTCACTAATCTAAGGGTAACTAAAATGGTTGTCACTGATCTAAGGGTAACTAAAATGTTTGCCCTGTGCTAACATTTTTAGATTATTAGTAGCTGAAATATTCATCAGCACCAAGAAAAACCATTCTTGTAGTTAATAAATAAGTAAAAATATTTATTTACAATTATAATATATTTAATAACTTAGTTTATATATCTTTTTAACTCTTAAAACCCCAAAGCGTTGTAAGGCGTCCCTGACCACTATTACCAAAGCGTCGTAAAGCGTTCCTAGATACCACTCTCATTAGAAATGAGATCACGGAAAGTAAAAACTCTTCAATGCTTGAAAAATGATGTATTCGACTTCTGACAATGGAGGCCATTTCCCGCGCTAGTGTTATCGCTCGATTCGCAAAGTTTTTTGGTAGCTTTTACATTTTTCCTATACTTAGTATTAAACTACAGGTAAGTATAGTATTTGACTCAAAATAGTGTTTTGGATGTGTAAAATAACCATTCTTAGCCTAAAAAATGAAGTCAGTATGACAATAATAATATAAATGGATTTTACACAATTTTTTAAATTTCATAACCAGTTGGTCGCAATATGGTAAATTCTTACGGGAATGAGGGGGGAAGTTTATTGAAAACCTTCTGGGGCTTTAAGAGTTAATATAAAACACAATTGGTGTCATAGTCATGCCCACCACCCTTCAGAGTACTTTCTAATCTTTAAAGATAGAAGTCAGATATTTAAAAGAAGTGGGGAAAAAAATTACCTGAAATAAATTTGAAAAAAAATATATATATAAAATATATCTCCAGGAATCTTTTATGTCATAAGATAGACTGAAGGCAGAAAACAGGATGAGTAAGAAATTTGCATCAACACTGAATAGGTCAAGGGTCAATTAACATTTTTTTTTAAAAAAAATTCTTCTCATATCAAGGATACCTTGTCCGATATACTTTAAAAGGACATTTGAATTCATTTAGTGTGAGACTTTTCCTAGGCTTATTTAAAACTTTGAAAGTAATTTGACATTATGGAAAAAAAATATTTTTAATTTTTTAACATAAATAATCACAAATCTTTGATTCAGTTTCCTTGTGTTGAGATATGTATAAGATATCGATATTAAAATTATTTGGATATTTTTACCTGTCCTGTCACAGCCAAATGAAAAGCACCTTTTTTAAATGGCAACATTGATCCATTGTGGTTTCTTGTTCCTTCTGGGAAGATAGCCACTTTTAACTGAGATGAGTAAAATGGTATTAAAAATGTACAGCTAGGTGTTTAGATAGTATAACCTAGACAAAAAAGATATGTATTTATAAATTCACATTTTTCAGAGAAAACACAATTTATGGCAAAATGGATTCACAAAAATAATAACTACAGCCCAACAATGCATTTATCAAATGTAACATTTAAAACACTTATGTTACACATAAATAATAAAATTATTTTTACTTTGAGGAAAATTAAACTGATTTCAAATATTTTCGTCAACAAATGACTCTATGTTAGCTAGATGTAACAAATTACACTATGTTAGCTAGATGCAACATATTACACTATGTTAGCTAGATGCAACAAATTACACTATGTTAGCTAGATGCAACAAATGACACTAT
>MUZC01001577.1:27976-42942 GCA_002072015.1 Radix auricularia
TAAACTCTTGCCTCACCTTTTTCGTTGGTGATGCCGACTGAGAGTCAACTCGCGAATCAAAAAGAAATAAATAATATTAGCATAATTAAATACAGTTTTAGTCGTAACTGTAAGTAAGCACATAACACATTTTTACGACTGTCGTAGCAGCAGACGACCTGACCGGTTGTCGTAACGCTAGCCAAGCATATGTGGATTGGCTAGTGTTACGACTAGTCTAAAATCTAAATATTTTTTTATTTTAACATATTTAGTCAACGTATCTGCTTTTCAGAATAATAACAAAAATTATTAGCATACTCATTATGATGTTGTTTTTTTTAAAAATAATAAATGAAATTTTTTATTTAAAAAAAAACATGACGTCGGCGGGATTCGATCCCGCTATCACTAGTGTCATATCATTGCAGAGCAACCGGGCTATCGCTTGATCTAGCGAAGCTGATGAGAAAGAGTAATTTGTTAAAATTATAACTGTTTTTCATTTAATGGCTCAATCTAGATTCTCTTTTAAACCTTTAAAATTCATTAATAAGCTTATCTAGTGATCATGATATTTCATTATGAGAACTTTAGTTCAGTATTTAAGTATTAGTAATGGCATAATTGAAATACAGAAAATGTTTACGACATGTCGTAACTTGTCGTAACGCCAGACAACCCGGTCGGATGTTGCTGGCGTTACGACATGTCGTAGCGCCAGCCACATCCGCGCGGGTTGTCTGCCGTTACTTTGTCGTAGCAGTAGACACTCCGTTGTTTTTATTGTTTCAGTCCTGATTACTTTTAAAAATGAATAAGGAATAAGAGGTTAATAAATGTATGAAATGTTTGTATGTGAAATTCCCTAGGTCCCATTTATTTGTGTGCGTGTATTTATTAATATTACAATTAGTAATTAGTACTAGTAGGCAGTAGGGACTTAAGTACGCTACAGCTTCACTTAAACAATTGTTGCGCTGATTTCTTGACTAAATTGAAAATAAAATACTTAAATGATAGATCTATTCAATATAATAATTTGAGTTCTTGTTTTCTCATGGAATTAAAATTTTATAACAAAAAATGTATGTAGAGTCTATTATGCAACAAGTAAATTTAACACTTTGTTTTGCCTTCTCTTTTTTCCCCGAACTCTTTTGGTCAAGAAGATATAAAAGACCAAAACACATAACGGGATGTTGTGAAAACTGCCAACGGTGTTCTCTTTGTTTTTATTGTTTCAGTCCTGATTACTTTTAAAAAGGAATAAGAGGTTAATAAATTTATGAAATGTTTGTATGTGAAATTCCCTAGGTCCCATTTATTTGTGTGCGTGTATTTATACTCTACCATTTTTACGCGAAGACCTAATGACTCAGGAATAATCACTAAACTTTGACTTTCTTGTGTCTCTGTCACTCACACTCACTTGACTCACTGTCTCCAACTCCTAGTAGTGACTCTAGTCTTAGTTCACTTTTTTAAAGTTTCTTTAGTACTATAAGTATAATCAAAAACAAACAATGACAAGAAATGTAACAAGAGTTAAATATACAACTTTAAAAGGTTAAAATTTACGGAGTGTCTACTGCTACGACAAAGTAACGGCAGACAACCCGCGCGGATGTGGCTGGTGCTACGACATGTCGTAACGCCAGCAACATCCGCCCGGGTTGTCTGCCGTTACGACAAGTTATGACATGTCGTAAACAATTTTCTGTATTTTCAATTATGCTATTACTAATACTTAAATACTAAACTATAATTCTCATAATGAAATATCATGATCACTAGATAAGCTTATTAATGAATTTTAAAGGATTAAAACAAAATCTAGATTGAGCCATTAAATGAAGAACAGTTATGAATTTAAAATATTACAATTTGTCACCAGCACCGCCAGATCAAGTCATAGTATGGTTGCTTCGGAACTGATATAATACTTTCGGTAGCGGGATCGAATCCAGTTGCCGTCATGTTTTTTTTAATATTTTTATTTCATTTATTATTTTTTTTTTTTTTAAAAATCATAATGAGTATGCTGATAATTTTTGTTATTCTGAAAAGCAGATACGTTTAATAAATCTGTTAAAATAAAAATATTTAGATTTTAGACATGTCGTAACGCTAGCAACATCCGACCGGGTCGTCTGCTGCTACGACAGTCGTAAAAATGTGATATGTGCTTACTTACAGTTACGACTAAAGCTGTATTTAATTAGGCAAGCGTTATTCGCACGGTTTTGACGTCATAACCGTGCCGATAATTTTGAAAATTATTAGCACGGTTCGACCGTGCGGATAATTATTCGCACTTTTTTGAAACGCTACTCTACACTTACTAACTACAAAGTGTAATAATTAAGATAATGTAAAGTATTAGTATAGTTGATATTTAAATTTTAGGACACTGTCTACTGTATTAGATTTAATTGTTGTTTAATTGAGTCAAATAAATATTATTAGACCTAATAGCCTGCGCAAATAAAACAAATATAAATTACGACAATATTTAGTTACAGACAGACAGTGTCACTGTGACTGTTACTCAATGAGTCAATGACCAATGGCTACAAATTATGAAGATGACAATGATTATGAGATTTTGAACAAAAAATATCAAACACTATAATTATTTGCACGGCACGGTAAACTAATTATGCTGTCACTGATATTGATAGTAATAGTATTTGAGCAAGAATCTGAGTCTGAGCGGACCTGCATATTGCCGTTCGCTAGTTGATCATTAATGATTTAAAATTAATCATTTATTAATTAAAGTGAAAGACTTTATGATGGTAAAGCATCATTTTTAAAAATTAAAAAGTGAGAGTCCGTACTCTGTTCTGTACTGTAAGTGAGACTGAACTGAGTATGAGTATAAGCATAACAGTGAACAGTAACTAGTAACTTCAGTTCAGTAGTAACACTTGTAGTAACAGTGACTCACTCATGGGATATTTTAAAAAATTGTCCCTGGAAAAAAGCCTGTTTAAGTGTTTGCACTGTGGTTGTAAAACAAAAAGCAAGAAAATAAAAAAAAAACAGATTATATTTTTAAAAAGGCTTTATCAGGATTCGATCCGCTAACCAATAAAAGACACTCACTAACTCTTTAGCTGACTATCCATTAGTCTAGAGAAACTTGTTACTTTTAGCGATTATTCAAAGTTATTTCTAATTATCATTTATTAGACATCAATCATTAAATTGTAACTAGTATTAGTACTATAAACATATAAATATTAGTACTATTAACATATAACTGCACAATTTAGCCTAAATCGAGTGAAATTGGCTATTATTTTGTTATCAACCGCTGGGAGTGCGCATGCGCGACGACCATACCCGACCCGTGCTAATAATTTTAAAAATTATTCGCACGGTTTTTCCCGTGCGAATAATCACTTCGATTTAATTATGCTAATACTACTATTTTTTTTTTATTATTCTTTTGATTCGTGAGTTGACACTCAGTCGGCATCATCGACGAAAAAGGTGTGGCGTGAGTTTAAAAACTGACTATAAATTAAACCATCACTGTAACTTAATTGTTTTCAAGATATTTTTGAAACATTCTCTGAATTGAAGGCATCGCGAAAAAGTGCTGAACGCAAGCGGGGAAGGGAGGCATAGTGCATCGTACCCCGCAGACTTGCTCGTCATAAAAAGTGCAAAGAGAGGCGGGGGGGGGGGGCTGCTGAGAAAACGGACACAAACAGCTACACGAAGTAATAGTACTAATAGTAATAGGGGGGGGGGAAGGCGAGTAAACGAGGAGTACTGTGCGGTTGTGGGACGTGGTGGTCGGGAGGTAGCGCTCTCGACTGTCATACCGATGGTCACGGGTTCGAATCCACACGAAGGTGAGGATTTGTTCTCGCGGCATGAGGAGTCCCCGAGTCACCCAGCTCCGAATGGGTACCTAACTAGACAATAGTTAGGCGGCTGGGGTAATGCGTGGAACCCCTATAGCCGTGGCCTGTGACCGCTGCATCACTTGCCAACAGATCATCTCTCATGGTCTGTGGACGCAATTATCTTCTGCATAGAAGGAGCGTCTGTATATCTAAGATAAGATAAGGTTGTTATTACCTGCCCCCCTCCTCCATAGTATTAGTATTAGTAATAGAGAGAAAATGAGGTAGAAGGATGAATGGAATGGTTTCCTGTGACAAGTCTGCACACGGCACCTTTTATTATTCCACACGAAACGAATTATTTTAGGCCTACATTCTTGCGATTGTGCGCGAATCGTTACTTGAGGATTTTCATATTTAAGGCTTTAGGCTTTACGGTATACTAAATTTTAATGGATCGGCATCACTTACACAAGTATTCTATAGTAAAGCAAAATCGGCTGATATATTTATAATCGGTAGACCAATATTATATTAAATTAAATCTATTTAAATAAATTTAGATTTTAGAATTAATGCAAACACAAATAATGTCGTATTATAATATATATATATGCGTATACAATATAAAGAAGTGACTAAAACTAGTCGCAGCAGAAGTTAAGTATGTCGTAGCACTAGTTTCCTGACTAGTGCTACGACATGTCGTAACGCTAGCAACATCCCGCCGGATCGTCTGCTGTTACGACATGTCGTAGCACTAGTTTCCTGACTAGCGTTACGACATGACATGTCGTAACGCTAGCAACATCCGACCGGGTCGTCTGCTGCTACGGCAAAATTGTCGTAGCGCTAGCCACATCCTAAAATTTAAATCCAAGGTGCCAACTTATTTAATGCATACTGATCATACTGGCATTCATTAGGACTATTCATAAATTTTAAATGAATGACAAATTGAAGTAATTGAAAAGGTTTGCCCCCCCCCCCCTCCCCAAGCCCAAGGCCCAAAGCCGTTTATTCAATTTGAAAATGAGAAAGTTTCAAATTACTATTTTGTTGTTTAAATATGTATTTAGTGTAAGGCTGCACTATAGTCTATAGTAATATTATTGTAACATGCATACTATTTTCTTGCTTTGCTTTAGGCTTTACACAAATATACTTCAGTGCATAAATATATGTTAAATATATTGTATAATAAAAAAATATAAAACTTTTTAGTAAGAGAAAGCTGATGAAAGAACTTTATATATATTATTTTTTCTTCCAGTCCACAAAATATGCTACCATGTCTGACACTGATGAGGAGGACGGCCTTGTAGCTGGCTGGAATGTATCACATCGCTGCAATAATGATGCTAATCTACATAAAGATGTAACGGTAGGTTAGCGTGCGTTATAATAATTTATGGGAGGCATTATTCGGAGATTAAATCTCCCTATAACACGTAGATTTCTATTTATAGAAATAATAAGTTTTTTTGTCTCATTATACTTTAGTATAAATTATGTAGCTGTCATAGCTTTTTTTTAAAAAAAAACAACACTTAAATAATGCTTAGTCTTGTTAGCTCTACTAATTGATTTGCAATTGACATTGTAACTATAATAATGTTAAAATAGTAATATTGATTTTAATATTGATTTCATTGTCATTAGTTTTAGCCCCAATAGCCAATAATAACTACTCAATTAATTATAATGTTGATATATTTACGTGTGTTATAGTATGTGTATACATCTTTTAAGTGGTATTTTACTGATAATTACTGCATTTTAGATTTTAGCCTTTTAGAAAGAAAATAATCTGAACACCAGTCCACCAGTTGTAACTTTAATAATTTTGAAACTTGCTGCCTATTATCCTATTTGTTTTCTTATATTATCAACTGTGTGGAACTGGAGTATGTGCGACTGGTTGACAATAATTTTCTACTTGGTACTTATTTTTTATCCAACCATCAAAAAAAAGGGATTTTTTTTTTTTAAATTTCTTTTTTTTAAAATTGTTGGCACCCCTACTAGATTTAAATGGCTATGGACTATGGATCATTGAAGTACACTCACTGACATTGACGACGATGAAGATTGAATAAATTAATATTAAAATTATTAATTTAGTTTCATTACTGTTAGGCACTGTTAGTGTTAGTAATGCTTATATTATAAGTTATAAATAGTATTATTTAAAATAAAAGAACACTCCAAGAATAATGATTTTAAAATTAATTTAATCAATCTTCACCATCACAATCACAAGTGGGGAAAGTTCGTAGTACTAGTACTAGTAGCTTAGTTAGTAGTAGAAGTACTAGTACTTAGTCTAAGCTTAAGCATCGCGGGGTTTCCAACTCTAAAATCAAAATTGCAAAACAAAAACTACTTTAGCATATTACTAATAAAAAAAACACCTAACCTCGTAATTACAAATTAAAGATCACTGAAAGTAATTGAAAAAGAAATTGGAAAGTTATAGTTATAAAAAATAATAAAGTGTCGTAATCGAAACGCGAACTTCGGACCATTGTAAAAACCAAATCAAATGAAACGCACTAACTATTAGACCACAGAAGCTCATATCGAAAAGGAATATTTAAGAATCTTATATCAAACTTGCAAGAAGTAACGTCAAACGCTATGAATCATGGGAAAAATCTCCCTATAACGTTCAGCGTTATTCGGAGATTTCTCCCAATAACGCCCGGCGTTATACCGTTATACAGAGAAATCTCCGAATAATCACTTCGATAATTTATTGCTAACTTGTTGGTTAAAATGTCAAAATTTTATTTGATTTTTGCAAAATACATTCACTTCTGATTCTGCTTCTGCACTGAGCAAAGCGAGCATTTTTTAATAAAACTTATTTTTTTATGATTTTGAATAATCCCTTCATACAATTGCCATATATAGACTAAAAGTTTAAATGTCCTTAAAATAGAACATAACCCATCAATAGGTTCTGAAAATTAGGATTTAAATGGCTGATGAGTATGCTGTAATGTCTAAACTCAATTTTCTGCACCTATGTTTCTGTTGTGCATTAACAATTTAAAAAATGCACTTTCTTGCCGTGCCATAAAATAACACAGCCATTCTAAGAAATCGAAGGTTTTTCCTCTACTTTGAAATTGATTACTAGTTTTCAGTTTGGAGGCCTCCTCAGTTTTAGTTTTCTTTGAAATGCTGAAACATTATTAATTATCACAAAATCGTTATGATGAAATATTTTTTCAACAATAGGTGTGTTTTTTCTAACTTTTCACATTCTTCAACCAGAGGAAACACAAGCTCTTCAAGGTTGCATTTCAATGCTGGCAGATGGGTCTGTACACAGATGTAACATTTTTGGTTGGGGATAAAAGATTTGCTGCACATCGACTTGTCATGGCCTCAGTGTCCGATTATTTTCCTGCCTTATTTAAGGTCAGTCAATCAAGAGTTGAACACATTTGAAAATGGAATGAGGGCAACTTCATTTAACTCATTAAGTCCTGAAGGGCTACTTCCGTATCCATTTCTTATTCCTGACAAAAGGGGAGCAACTTCGTAAGCTTCTGAGTCCATTAGAAAAAGGCTTTTCTTTTCTATAAATATTAGTTTACCTTAAAAAATATAATTATTAATGCATCCGGAAATGAATTACGTTTAATAACAATATAGCATGCACTGTGTAAAAGTGACGATTAAAGACCGATAACAAGATTTTCTGCACCTCGGGTGAATACAAACACGTTAGAGATGCGTCAAACTAAATCACACATGGGGCGAGAGTAAGTCGCTAGGCGAACAGATGCATTTGGACACATCCGTATGGACCCCTATAAAGAAGCTTTTAGTTGCATCAGGAGCTAATGAGTTTGATGGGTGGAGATTTTGTAAGTCAAGTTTTTATTGTGGTCTATGTTAGAAAAATTATTTAGTTAGAAATAAACTCTTTTGACTTTTTAATATAAGAAACAAGCCCATGCATGGCATGTCATGTGAGGTGATTTTAACTCAAAATTTTGTTGCAATTTTATAAACAACAATAAATTTTCTAATTTTTACAGATTATGGGCTTAATGTTGGCTTAATATATTTTAATATTAAGGGGAAGATTTAAATCAACTAGCATTTGGCACTTTTTAAGCTTGAGATTTCAAACGTTTTTAAAAAAATGGCATTAAAAATTAAAGAAAGAAGTTAACATATTTTTCCATGAATCTCTGATCCCTCACTAAATGAGTTGCTATAAAGTTATTATAAAAAGTTATAAAGTATAACATATAAAGTTATTATAAAAAGTTATAAAGTATGACGTATAAAGTTATTGCCTTAAAATAGCCTCTTCACTGCCGCCCATCATATCCTTGTCAATGTTTAACAGATTTTTTGGGTTCTTTGTTGAAAATTCAAAATTTAAAGAGGCAATAATTTTATCAAGAGCCACCAGCAGGCTCATAAATTGTAGTTTGTTTACCACTATGTTAGCACTATACTCACACATAAATATTTTAAAATGCTTTCAGAAGCCATAGTTGATCTTTAGTGTGATAACTTATGTGGGATATCTTTGTCTGTCATTCTTTTATGTGTAATATCAATATTATTTTCAATTTCTTATTGAACTTGACCTGTGTGATTTTTTTTTTGATTTTATTGTAATGGACTTATTTGAAATAAGGCATAAACATGTACAGCCTGTCATGGTATTGGTCAGTGAGTTAAGCGTCAAAGTTATCATTGATAATTGCATTGGACTAGTTTGAAATAAGGCACGTCATGCTTTTCGTCACTGAGTTGAGCTCCAGTTTTGTAATTGAATATTTATGGGAAGTTAGTCTGAGCATGTATTAATCCATCAGTAAAGGTTTTATAGTTGAAATCACATTGAGTTTCTAAATTTGTACATATTACCATTACTTCAAAATCTGTTTTGATTTTTTAGATAGATGAAAGAGAGTCGGGTGAGGTGAGACTTCACAACATTACGCCTCAAGACTTTGCTGTGCTCTTGAAGTTTGCCTACACCGGCCAAGTGGATGTGACCAGTGACAACGTCCAGGGTGTTCTGGTTGCGGCTGATTACCTCAGCATCGAGTTCGTCAAGCAAGAGTGCGGCAGCTTCATGGGGGCACACTTGGATGTTGAAAATGTTTGTGACGCGCTGGTGTTTGCTATGAACTACACCATGAAAAACTTGGAAGATCTGGCTGTTGATTTCTTAAAAGAGAACCTGGAGGATGTATCGAAAACGAATGGATTCTGTCAGCTGGATCCAAAATTTTTAACTAAACTCTTGGATGATGATAACTTGGTCCTGTACCACAACAAGATTGTTCTAAAGTCTGTGGAAAGGGAGAAGCTTGTCTTAAATGCAGTTCTAAGATATCTGTCGCTCAGGAAGGTCCAGGAGCCTACAATGGTTGAGACACTCTTTAAAACTGTGAGACTCCCTGAAATCCCCAAAGACGTTATGAAGAAATCTATTAAAAATTTCAAGCAGTTTAAAAAGAACGACACCATCAAAAGTTTGCTCAAGCTTCGAGAAGTGGCTGTGAAATACCTGGACAAAAGACGACGCAGCTACTCCCTCTCCATGGATATAAGCACCGAGGCCCTGGAAGTACCAGACGCCTGGTTTCGTTCCCGAAAGTTGGCGTCTTTTTCTGTTTCCAATGGCCGCGTTCGTTACGCAGCAGAAGGTCAGCTGATGAGGAGTCCGATTGCTCCCGGGTACCTATTTAATGACCCAAATCTTGAAATACACAAAATTGATCTGTGGATCCGGTTATGGGATGGCCGTCTTGTGATCGGTGGGCTGAAGCTTGTTTATCGAAAACCCAAATCTCAAGGCAAGTTCCTCGAGTATTTTATAGGCGATTGCAACAACTACACTCAGCATCATGTCATTGAGATGGAGCCCAATGAACTCATCATGGAAGTGCTCATTGGCAGCGGCTATCTCATCGACAGGCTCGGCTTCAAAACAAACACGGGTAAGAGGTACGGGCCATTTGGGGGCCCAGGTGGCCGGGAGCACATCGAGACAGCTCCCCGGGGCACCTTCTCTTACCTGTTTGACATCAATTGTGACAGCCTGACCACGGAAGGGTCCAATGCCATTTTCAACCTCATGCTACGCTGGATAACTTTTGGATAATTTGGTAGTGTAGCACTGTAACACATCCACATGTAACAGCCGTAACTGTGTTTATATCCATTGTTCCTGTTACCCACAAAATGTTTGACGTTGATTCTTATGGAGCGTAACCTTTAAGTAGATTTGGAGCGGTGTCATTCAAATTTTCATTATCATTTAATTCCTTGAGATCTGTTGTTATAATAATTCAGTTCGTGTGGGGGGTGTGGTTATAATTTATACATATTGTTTAACTCCTGCACATTTCTCCAATCAAACGTGCTCATTTCAAAGCCCGTGTCAGTATCATTATTAAATGCTTTCACATTTCTCGGTATGACTTAAACTAAAAGAAGAATTATGGACATCAAGTTAAATTGTGTGAAATAGCTTTAAGCAATGAGTGTAAGATATATATTATTTACTGTAAAAATCTCATGTCTTTTGCATGGATTTTTTAAAAGATATACCGCCTTAAAAGTGATAGAGGTCTTACAACAATACCTTTTTTTAAATAGAACTATTCTTGTTGAATGATCAAATAAATTCTAGTCTTCATTGAAAGTTAAGGTTCTCAAATGACCGGTACAATTTACAATCTAATTTTATCTGAAAGCCGTATGTTTACTGTGTATTTATTTGCCATCTAAGCTTTTAAGTGCGTTGTTTATATCTATTTTTGTACAGTATCCAAGCAGATTTATATTGCTTATACAAAATAAGTTTTACAATTTTTCCGGAGAGGAGATTTTAGGAAGGGATGATTTGAACATTTCTTAAAGGGGTGAGAATTGTCACTGTTAGCCCAAGGGAGAGGTGGACTGTATAAATAAGCACATCTTCTTAATGACTTGTACAACAAAATTATTTACAGTTGAATCTTTGTTATTTTGCGCAGGGACCAATAAACCTTTGAGGCAGCATTGGTTCAAGGATGCAGTGATATGCTCCTTTTTTGAAAGGTTCACAAATTATTGGGATGGGAGGTATTGATACAATCCTTACAGGGTATCATCTATTGCTTTAATTGAGTTTTAATACTTCTCTGGGATTTGTCACCAATGTTCATTCAAAGGTTTATTTTTCCATGTGCAAAATAATAAACCTATTCGCAAAGTTGCACTGCAGCCATTTTTTTAAACAAAATTTTGCATTCCAGTAAGAGATATATTAATATTATCTCTATCAAACATTGATCTGAACATTGTTTGAATTCCTTTCCATCATAACTCCACACAATTATTCTACATATCCTGCTCTTTAGTTTCACTGATTGGTATTTGTATATAATATGTCATTGTTATAATACAATTGATGTTTCAATAAGATCTGAAAATCCCCCTAGACACGACTTCTTCTTGAGAAAGATGTAAACAAGGTAAGGGTTAGCCTGACAGGACATAACAAAATAGCGAATGTTTCGGCTAAGAGCCTTTGTCAACGGACATACAATACACAAATAAAACGAATATAAAAAATAAAAACTTAGCTGTGGTGAAAAAACTTGGCTGCTGTGAAATCCAAAGAATCCAAGAAAGTAAAGCTGAGAGAGGGCAGAACGAGACTATATAGGAAAGGAGAGATTAGTGGTCAAACCAAACACCACATTCATCCCATGTGGGGTGAGGTTCCCCAGGTTTTGTATTGATCGGTTTTCAAGCTATTTTGTTACGTCCTGTCAGGCTAACCCTTACCCTGTTAACATCTTTTCCATTAAGTTTTTTATAAGCCTGATTGCAGTCTCACCCCTCATTTTGTTCTTGAGAAAGGAATTATTAGAACAATAGATTTCACCCCAGTCAAGCCATTTAGTCAGAGGAGAAGTTTTTTTGTTCAGACCACTATATTTCATTTTTATTTACACATGTATGTATAATGTATGCTCTGTATTAATAACTCCGTTAACACGTACATAATTGTGTCATAACAAGTATTTAGACAAATTTATTGTTATTATGTGATATTTTATTATATTAATCAACAACTACAGACTATTCTGTAGACTCTTCACGTTGAAGCCCATGTGAGATTTTATTATATTAATTAACAATTACAGACTATTCTGCAGACTCTTCATGTTGAAGCCCATGTGACATTTTTGTTGTTTTCAACTCATGGTATTTACAATGTGTTATTTTTTTATTGAGGTTAAAAAGCTCATTCCATCAGATGAAAAACTTTCTGTGATGTCTGATAAAAAAATTATGGCTGTGTTTACATTGATGTATTGTTGATGGAAAATTGTTTTATGTTTAATTCCTTGGCAAGTGTTCAATATATACTCATCTCATGTGGTAAGAGAGAAACTACTCATCAAGTAATGGTACTAATAAATTATATCGGCATCCTTCCGTCTCGCGAGACGATGATGCATCACCGTTGGGTTGGGTTGCATTTTCTCGAGTGGCTGTGCAGTCCTATCCTTGAGTGACAGTCTTTACCACAGTTATAAATAATAACTAATAAATTATGTTACCTCTTTTGTGTGCAATCAGTGAACAAGTTCAACAACTGGAGTCTGGACATCTGTGTGGAGATTTGTGAACCCCAGTGGTGGGGAGGGATAAATCTCTTTCAATAAATATTTATGATCATTAGGGCTGCACCTGATTTCGACTCCAGCGAATATGGAATCTGACCATTTTTACAAATCTGTCTCCGGCATAATTTCACTTCATAAATCTGACCGACCGGTAGAGCCATAATATATATATATATATAAAGTGGCTGTGGCAAATCTGGCTCCAGACGGATTTCGCTTCATAAATACGGCCCAGATGAAAAAAATCATAATAATAATCATGTTTATATAAATTTTGGATCCCAGTGGTGGGGAGGGATTAATCTCTCTCTATAAATATTTATAATATAATTGTGGTTATATAAACAATATAGATCTACATCAAAATTGTGTTACAAAGATATGTTATATCATCCGCTTCTTTACTTTCGCAACACTACTGTAGGACTAAGTGCTCACTACTGTAGGACTAAGTGCTCACTACTGTAGGACTAAGTGCTCACTACTGTAGGACTAAGTGCTCAATGTCTAATCATCTTGTCCTATTGGTTTACCAATGAGTCATTCCAATGAACTTTATTTTTTTATTTGTTATAAAAAACCAGTTCAGACTCAGAGAATCTAAAAGGAGCAATGTGGCGAATTAAAATATAGCACTAAAAGAATTGTCGTTACACTATAGAACTAAAAGATTTGATGTTACTCTATAGAACTAAAAGATTTGATGTTACTCTATAGAACTAAAAGATTTGATGTTACTCTATAGAACTGAAAATCCTACATGTGGAAGAAAATCAGCAGTCCCGAGCTTGCGCTCTTCATGGGGCTTCCCGGAAAACCCCCTCAGCCCTCTGCCCCCCTAAGGGACGTAAGGACTGAGAAGCCCCCCCGGAGCGGTCGCTGCTACAAGCGGCCGCCTGGGCGTCCAGGGCACTGGGCCGAAAACGCCTCCCACTAGAGTGTGCCTCCCGAGGGAGGTGTGGAATTTCCCTACTGTGACTCGCTATCAACATAGTATCACTTTGGCGCCACCACAGCAAAGCTTACGAGTCTATATAGTTTAGATCGCCGCAAAGCGTGGGGATCATCACTGACCTAACTAGGGTTTAACCCCCACCGGAAGGTTTCCTCAGAGCTGGCGACCAAAAGCGTTTCCTAGCGGTACCTTTTGCTATTCCGTACTGGCGCTCCTGGCCCTAAACCGGCACCGCTCAACAGCGTTGCTAGTTAATTGAGGGGGACGAAACGGTCGCTTCGGAGTAACCCGACCCTCAACGGGTACTTTGGTTTTCATCATCGGCATTGCATCTAAATGCTTTGCCTAAGATCCGTACAGCAACTGTAATCATGTTTGACTAGCACCTAACGCCTAACAACGGCCTTCGGCTATCCAAGCCTGGGGTTTGTCAGTTTCAGGTCGCAATGTGCACCACGACCTTACTCGTCTGTCGAACCACGTAGAGGTCACCCCATCTCAACAGACTCTATAGATGTTGATGTTACTCTATAGAACTAAAAGATTTGATGTTACTCTATAGAACTAAAAGATTTGATGTTACTCTAAATTCAGTGATCATTGCTACATGAAGACATTATTTTTGTATTCATATCATTCAGCTATTTAAATATATTCAAACCAATTTTGTTGTTGTATTTACACAGTTCAATTATCAAAATATACCAAAAACTAATTTTAAAAAAATTTTATTTTTGTATTTTAAAAATTAAATTATTGAAATATACTCAATCTAATTAATTTGTATTTACAAATTCAATTATTTAAATATACTCAAACTAATTATTCCAATTAGTAATAGAACAATCAGAAAGATTTTTGGATAATCTATTTCTATTAAAGATTGTTCAAATCTATTTATCACCTTTTGTAAAAAAAATTATAATTATTGTATATTGTAAATAAATGTTTTTTAAAAAAATTGCTTGTGGTTGTCAAATTTTTTTTAAAAATTAACACATTAACCATACATGTTTTTTTGTGTGTTTTTATATCTCCTTTTTTCCTAGTGGCTATCTATACTCTTTTTTCTTTTATTACTTTACTTTTAATGCTATTCAGAAATGATTTTTTAATCATCACTTTAAATAGTTTCTATACAGATTTATACCAAAGGAATTTTTAGCTGAGTCAGCAGCAATATTGAAACTCCCAAATACAGTAATGAAAGAATAAAGGTATAACTATATGTAAATGTGTCTGAACATTTCATGCTCAGCATCATCACCAGGGGCCTAGTTAGGATATTTGATGCTCAGCATCATCACCAGGGGCCTAGTTAGGATATTTGATGCTCAGCATCATCACCAGGGGCCTAGCTAGGATATTTGATGCTCAGCATCATCACCAGGGGCCTAGCTAGGATAAGGGGCCTAGCTAGGATATTTGATGCTCAGCATCATCACCAGGGGCCTAGCTAGGATATTTCACACCAGAGGTCAGATTATAACATTGCCACCA
>MUZC01001578.1:8421-26001 GCA_002072015.1 Radix auricularia
ACATTCCATCCATTGTCCCAATCCTACTACATCCATTGTCCCCATCCTACTACCCATTCCATCCATTGTCCCAATCCTACTACCCATTACATCCATTGTCCGAATCCTACTACCCATTACATCCATTGTCCCAATCCTACTACCCATTCCACCCATTGTCCCAATCCTACTACCCATTCCATCCATTGTCCCAATCCTACTACCCATTACATCCATTGTCCCAATCCTACTACCCATTCCATCCATTGTCCAAATCCTACTACCCATTCCATCCATTGTCCCAATCCTACTACAAATTCCATCCATTGTCCCAATCCTACTACCCATTCCATCCATTGTCCCAATCCTACTACCCATTCCAGCCATTGTCCCAATCCTACTACACATTCCCTCCATTGTCCCAATCCAACTACCCATTCCATCCATTGTCCCAATCCTACTATCCACTCCATCCATTGACCCCAATCCTACTACCCATTCAATCCATTGTCCCAATCCTACTACCATTACATCCATTGTCCCAATCCTACTACCCATTCAATCCATTGTCCCAATCCTACTACCATTCCATCCATTGTCCCAATCCTACTACCCATTCCATCCATCTCCCAATCCTACTACCCATTCCATCCATCTCCCAATCCTACTACCCATTCCATCCATCTCCCAATCCTACTACCCATTACAGCCATTGTCCCAATCCTACTACCCATTCCATCCATCTCCCAATCCTACTACCCATTCCATCCATCTCCCAATCCTACTACCCATTCCATCCATCTCCCAATCCTACTATCCATTCCATCCATCTCCCAATCCTACAGTCCATTCCATCCATCTCCCAATCCTACTACCCATTCCATCCATCTCCCAATCCTACTACCCATTCCATCCATTGTCCCAATCATACTACCCATTCCATCCATCTCCCAATCCTACTATCCATCTCCCAATCCTACTATCCATTCCATCCATTGTCCCAATCATACTACCCATTCCATCCATCTCCCAATCATACTACCCATTCCACCCATTTCCCAATCCTACTATCCATTCCATCCATCTCCCAATCATACTACCCATTCCATCCATCTCGCAATCCTACTATCCATTCCATCCATCTCCCAATCCTACTATCCATTCCATCCATCTCCCAATCCTACTATCCATTCCATCCATCTCCCAATACTACTATCCATTCCACCCATTTCCCAATCCTACTATCCATTCCATCCATTGTCCCAATCCTACTATCCATTCCATCCATCTCCCAATCCTACTATCCATTCCATCCATTGTCCCAATCATACTATCCATTCCATCCATCTCCCAATCCTACTATCCATTCCATCCATTGTCCCAATCATTATACCCATTCCATCCATCTCCCAATCCTACTACCCATTCCATCCATTGTCCCAATCATACTACCCATTCCATCAATCTCCCAAGCCTACTATCCATTCCATCCATTGTCCCAATCATACTACCCATTCCATCCATCTCCCAATCCTACTATCCATCTCCCAATCCTACTATCCATCTCCCAATCCTACTATCCATTCCATCCATCTCCCAATCCTACTATCCATTCCATCCATCTCCCAATCCTACTACCCATTCCATCCATCTCCCAATCCTACTACCCATTCCCTTTCTTTCCCAATCCTACTAACCATTCCACCCATTTCCCAATCCTACTAACCATTCCACCCATTTCCCAATCCTACTAACCATTCCACCCATTCTCCAAATCCACCATCCATCCCCCCATCTCTCAATCCAGCCCTAACTTTGTACCTATGACCACATCAAACTGATTTACGTGTTATTGAAAGAAATCCACACATCTAAAACCTCACACATCTCACACAACTAAAACCTCACACATCTCACATATCTAAAACCTCACACATCTAAAACCTCACACATCTCACACAACTAAAACCTCACACATCTCACACAACTAAAACCTCACACATCTAAAACCTCACACATCTCACACAACTAAAACCCCACACATCTCACACAACTAAAACCTCACACATCTCACACAACTAAAACCTCACACATCTCACACAACTAAAACCTCACACATCTATAACCTCACACATCTCACACAACTAAAACCTCACACATCTCACACAACTAAAACCGCACACAACTAAAACCTCACACATCTCACACAACTAAAACCTCACACAACTAAAACCTCACACATCTCACACAACTAAAACCTCACACAACTAAAACCTCACACAACTAAAAACTCACACATCTCACACAACTAAAACCTCACACAACTAAAATCTCACACAACTAAAACCTCACACAACTAAAACCTCACACAACTAAAACCTCACACAACTAAAACCTCACACAACTAAAATCTCACACAACTAAAACCTCACACAACTAAAACCTCACTCAACTAAAACTTCACACAACTAAAACCTCACACATCTCACACAACTAAAACCTCACACAACTAAAATCTCACACAACTAAAACCTCACACAACTAAAACATCACACATCTCATACAACTAAAACCTCACACAAATAAAACCTAACATAACTAAAATTTCACACAACTAAAACCTAACGCAACTAAAACCTCACACAACTAAAACCTCACACAACTAAAATCTCACACATCTAAAATCTCACACAAGCGTTTGATATGTTTTTAACCTGCCGATTGCCACGTGCTAATACTGATTGTAGGATTCCAATCTTTTAATGTTAAATGAAAAGCCTTTCAGGATTATATGCCCCCTCCTCCCCCCCGCCCCAAATCAACGCCCCGCCGAGTCACTTTCTAGTTGAAGCCCTTTCATTACGACCTGTGCTTTTACTGGCCCCATAATCAAATGGGAAAGCGTGCTCTAAGCTCGTGTTTGTTCGGCCAATCCGCGGGTTAATACGACATTAAGCTGTACGTCAACGAACGAGCTTTGCCGAGGGCGGGTTTAGTGCAGATACTTTTTTGGAGATATCCGACAAACTGTGCCGACAATTGTTGGGCAAACAGTCGACGGGTTTAATGAGGCAATGGGGGGGAAAGTTTTCGTAAAATACTTTTTTTGGCATTTCCAGAGTTACATCCCCTTGATATTGTTTCCCTTTCATTACCATCGTTTTGTTGGCTAACACGGGACTAATTGAGGCTAAGAGAGCTTGGCTTAGCTCCCTTTCATACTCAATTTGGCCGTGTTTTCCGTTGGCACGTGGAGAAATTTGGGAGTTTCAGACCAGCATGCCAGATTTTGATCGCCCGGTAGAGAGGACACCGGGGTTGGCCAGTACATGTCCAAAGACACCGTTTGTTCGATCCCCCTCCTCCCACTTAACTCTCAGGGGCCCCCTCCTCCCACTTAACTCTCAGGGGCCCCCTCCTCCCACTTAACTCTCAGGGGCCCCCACCTCTGAACGCTCATTAATTAGGGACGTTAGCCACACACGGAACGCGAATCTCCATTCAAATATTTTAGTTTTAAAAGTCCCCCCTGCTGGTCTCCGCTGCCTCACGCCAGGAAATACGTTTATCCTCATATTTTATATGTAGCAGCTTTTTTAATAGTCCGGGTAAGGCAGCTTTTCAGTCACGATAAACATAACAACAATTTTTTTTTAAAGTATGTACTAATTTTTTTAAACGATAAAAGTGTTATTTAAATCACATCCAATGGAGAGTCACATATCGTTGGTACACTGCTTGATACCACATAGTAGAAATAATTTCATACAAGTACTGTAGAGTTTGACTTACGAGTTGATACAACCATCTTACTCTCTCTCTCTCTCTCTCCCCTCTCCCTCTCCCCTCTCTCTCTCCCCTCTCTCTCTCCCCCCCTCTCTCTCCCCCCTCTCTCCCTCCCTCTCTCTCTCTCCTTGTTCACACTACGAAGTTGTCTTAGTCCGAGTCAAGCAGGATGAACAAACGAAACGAAGGACTAAGTTTTATAGAGGCGTAAAGGGTGGGGTGGGGGGTCATTCACTGGCAGAGAAAGCGACCCTGGGTGGTTAAGTCTGAGTGTGGGACATTTACACGGAGACGACAAACACTTGTCTAAAGTAAATTCCCCTAATATTGAAAGCCGTTTGGGGATATTTTTCCTACACTCTGATGACACTAGACACTTCGACAATGTGAATTCAGTATTGAATAAACACTTGGTTTTGTGTCTGTAACCAATACTTAACGCCGTGTACAGATCGCTATTCTCTGATGACGGCCTAACGCCCCTACAGGATGCGCCGCTGCAGGGACACCAAAGGACAAACACGGTTGACGTGTATTTGCTCGCCCAATGACAAGGATGCTTGCATAAATTGAGATTTGGGTAAAACAACAACAAAACAACACAAAAACGCCAGCACAATTCCTGTAAATAACAGATTTATTCACCCTTTGCCCTCCCCCCAGCTTTTTGCCAACACAAATTTCACCCGTTGGTGACATCCCCACAGCGAGGCGAGCAGATAAAACAAAAAGTCGGATCAATAAGAATTCAGCTTGTCAGACGCGGAACAAACCTGATTTCAATCCCATCATTCCGCGGGAACAAATGGACGCTGGGATCAAACAGTGAAGCAATTAGCGGACATTTCGGATCAACGGCAACTTTTGAGGCTTCAAAGGGGGCCACAAAATGTTACTAATACAGACTATCTAACAGATGAAAGGCACAACCCGTGGCTTGGCTGGACAAGATGGAAGGCTTTCAGACAACCAACATGGGCGATTTTTCTTTCTTATTTAAACAATGCATTTAGTTGGGTGGATGNGGGGGGGTAGGCAGAGATGTCACAAGGTAAAAATCAAGGTGTTTGAAACGTGTTTAAAAGTTTGAGCAGGTGGGGAGGTGTCAGATGGGGGGGGGGGTGTCGGAGAGCAGACGAATAAGGGAGATAATTAGAATCAAAGGGGGAGAGCACAAAGATTAACTAGATAAAAGCATCGTCACGTGGTAGTAGGTCAGAGATTTGAGGACAGATGTAAGCAGAGAGTGATAGCGGGATCACGTGATGGTAGGTCAGAAATTTGAGGACAGATGTAAGCAGAGAGTGATGGCGGGATCACGTGATGGTAGGTCAGAAATTTGAGGACAGATGTAAGCAGATGCCGAGATCAATCACGTGATGGTAGGTCAGAAACTTGAGGACAGATGTAAGCAGATGCCGAGATCACGTGATGGTAGGTCAGAAACTTGATGGCAGATGTAAGCAGAGAGTGATGGCCGGATCACGTGATGGATGGTCAGAGATTTGATGACAGATGTAAGCAGAGAGTGATGGAGGCATCACGTGATGGTAGGTTAGAGATATGATGACAGATGTAAGCAGAGAGTGATGGCGGCATCACGTGATGGTAGGTTAGAGATTTGATGACAGATGTAAGCAGAGAGTGATGGCGAGATCACGTGATAGTAGGTTAGAGATTTGATGACAGATGTAAGCAGATGCCGAGATCACGTGATGGTAGGTCAGAGATTTGATGACAGATGTAAGCAGAGAGTGATGGCGGGATCACGTGATGTCCCGGCGGGACAGATGAACAAGACGGCACAAAAGGATGAAGGTGTGTGGTTCTAGTGGTGGATGATGTCACAGTTTTCAAGGGTTTATTGGCGGCGTGGCAAGGGTTTTGGTGGTGCGTTTTTGTGGAACGTTTGGGAGCACATTTGGCCGCCAATAGGTTTAGGATGCTGTTTGGTGACAAAGGGTTTATTCTAGCTGTTCAGACTGTTCTACTTTTTTGGACTGTTCTACTTTTTTGGACTGTTCTACTTTTTTGGACTGTTCTACTTTCTGAGACTGTTCTACTTTTACACTGTTCTACTTTTTGGACTGTTCTACTTTCTGAGACTGCTCTACTTTTTGGGACTGTTCTACTTTATGAGACTGCTCTACTTTTTCAGACTGTTATTATGCATTTTTGTGGCAATGGTTTGATGTGGGTTGTGGTGGCGCAGGTTTGTTGTGTTGTTTGGTGAAGATGCGTCACTAGGGTTGGTGTTACCCGGGGCGGTAGCTCATGGTGTCACCCCCTCCCCCCCCTCAAAACTTAACCCACTTAACTCCTCCGAGTTTTCTAGTGCTTAATGACAAGAAGAAATAGAATTGTACATTTTGGTGTCACCCCCCTGATGGTGTCACCCGGGGCGGCCCGCCCCACCGCACCCCATAGAGACGCCAGTGGTTTGGTGTCTGGCGCATGTGCCTGAGACTGATTGGAACTATTGTTTGGAAGGAGAGGTTTAGGTGACGGTAAAAGGGAAAACAAAACCAATAAAAAAAAGGAGAAATAAAAACTTCAACAAAGATAAGGTAAACTATTAGAAAATTGTACGATTAAGAGTTGCTAACAGCCTTCACACAATTAACCCATTCCAAACAAGGTCCGTGGGGCCGTGGGATGGGGGGGGGGGCTGAAAGGTAAATTAACAAGAGCCACACACAGCCAGATATAGAAGGAATGTTTGAAAATCAAAGTTGTAACCGCGATCAGCCCTTTAGTCCGTGCAAACAATGGGTACAACTGGCATGTGGCCCTGGTATTGTGGCCAGGGCCGTTGACAGTCGCCGCCACGTCTCTCTACACGAAGCTCATTTTTTGGTACACGGGGGTTAGGAAGGAGAGCTGACAGAGCGGTAGCAGACCTGGCACACGGGGTGCCTGTTTGCACTACTACAGAAAACCTGGCTGTCTGTCAACAGAGATAAATAGGATATGTCATCCTCTACTATTGGCCAAAAGGAGAAGAGAGGAAAAGGAGGGGGGTGGGGATGGGTGGCTTAAAAATCTTCAAAGATTTCAGCGATTCGGGTTGAATTAACACAAGCATTCTCGAAATAAAATATTTCACAGAGTTGAGAAATAAAGTGGTCCATCAATTCATTAGTTTAACGCCCGCCCCATTCCCAGCACATCATGGAATCATGGGACATGTTGAAGTTGATCTTTGTACGGCGCGTCTACAAAGCCTCACCACAGAACGGGATTCCCAAAAGAAGAAAAAAAAAAGGAAAGTCATGAATTCATTAGGAAAGTTGTTTCTAATATATTATTAGACGGTGCTAAAGGGATAAAAAAAAATCGAGCGTACATGAGCTCATAATTTGATGACGTCAAACTTTTTATGTACATGTCATGCATTCAGCAGTGATGGCGAACATATGCCACGCGTGCCACAGAAGGCACGCAGAGCATCGTCAGGCGGCACGCAACTATAATAATATTTCCTCAATCAAACCACTTTGCTGGCACTTCGTGTTGGGACTTTGCTTTATATAAGTTGGTTTTAATTGAATTTTGGGCACGCGGACCCAAAAAGGTTCGCCATCGCTGTTATAAAGAATAGGACTGCGATAACGTTTTTAATTTTTATTAAAAAAAACAAGATCCACAAACGAATTTTATGATGTAAACAACCAATTAAAGATTTATTGATGAACTAATTAAGAAAACGTTTCTGGTAATGCCTTCATCGGTACAAATAAGTACAATTATTTACTTGAGTATTTTATCCGTGGTCCGCATGGTCTAGTTTTATATGACAGTACAAGCAACAAAGCCCGTCCAAGGACGTTCCGTCGTCGTTTCGGTGTAATGTTGTACCTCCCTTCCAATAGCCGTTTCGATCGGCCATAAACGTGCATCACGTGGAATATACTATTCATTATAGCTATAATAAATAACTCGTAAAACAAAGTTTCTGACAATAAATCCAAACGCGTACCTTTCATTTCCGGATATTGCTTTTTTTAAGGGCTGTTATCGATTAATTTAAATTTAATCGTTAACTTTTGAAAAATTACCGAATAATCAATCGACAATTATGATTAAAGCTAGAAATAATATGTATGACGTCATTAAACTGAAAATTTCAAGGGAAGTAACAAAACAGGAAATTTACATTTTTTATAATTTAAATAGAAGTAGATCACTATAATGCCAATGAATTAAAATTTTCTTATTGTTATTTAATTAAAAACAATGTGCTTTTTAATATCCTTTTCCTTATAAAACAGCTTATTTTAAAGTTTACACTTTAAAATTTTTTGATTTTTTTTTTGAAAAGGAGAAGTTTGTAGGTAAAAAATCAAATTATTATTAATTATAAATAATTAATTATTTATTAATAAATCGACAACATTTTGTCACACATTTTCTTCAATTTCAATCGCTATTTCATCGATTATAATAATTTACAATTTATTAAATTTTCTTCTGAATCCACTTCTACTTCAATATGAGCAGTTTTTAGACAACGTCTCATTTTTAAAAATAAAATTATTTTTGCCACATCATTTCTCATCAGTACATGGACAATTATCTAGCGATATTCTGGTGTCTCACCATGTGGCCAATGAAATTAGCATATAAATTGGTCCTCTCCGGTGTATCTGACATTGGCCACACAACGGCCAAAGTCACAAACGGCTGATCCCTCGAGGAGTGGTCAAATGTAAGCTTTGGTCCAAAACCTGTACACATGGACAATGCCAAAACAAAACTCCACAGCCGTGCCATTTTGTAGGGAACATTCAGGAGACCGTACTGACAGTTCCCCCACGGAGTGCCACATCTAAGACGCGACATGCACCGATGACCATGCAGCAACTAATGCCATGAACATTGAACATGGTAGGCTTTAGTATGATTGTTGGCAGCAGCAAAGAGATAAGAGACGAGGAAAGAGCTATACCTACATCACCCAAGCTAAACTCAAGACAAAATAATGTCTTAAAATAGCTCCGACCCGAGCTAAGCGATATTTGAAATGAAACAGAAGAGTGGAACTGAAGAGCCGACAGAAGACAGGACCTATGAAGATAATATATGAATTAAACCATGTAGCTAGCAGACAGCTGAAACTAAATAACCGATTGAAGACTGGGACACCAAAACTTGCAGGGGACTGAGACATTATGTCTTTTGAAAATTGGGTCAAATGCCTGAAGATTGGGGCGATGTTTGAAGTAGCGTAGCAGGCATATTACTACATGTTCCAAATCTATATGGAATTAATCAAATCCACAATTTTACCTGACTGCAAAATCGTTTTCCCGTTGTGGTTTTCACTGTTACTTTAGATACTGCAACTTCCTCCTTCTTCTTTATCCTGTGTCCTTGTTTGTTTTTGTTTTTTTACTTTCTTGTCACTTTTTATCATATGCTATGTTTTAAGATTTGTAAGTAACTATATATGTTATTGTACTGATGAAGGCATTAGCTGAAATCCCTACAGTTCTTAGTATTAGTTCATAAATAAAGCTTAAATTTATTGTCTTCTTACACAAATAAATAGTTTGTGTAATTTCTTTCTTTTTTTTGTCTCATCAAGTTTGTCCCAAGTTTGTCAAACAAGTTTTCTCTCTCGTTTATATTACCCTAAAGAAATCCATCTCAACAAACACAAAAACTCATTCAAGGACACACACCTAAAACAATAATAAAGAACAAGCAACATCAGACTCACATTGAACGATATTTCTCCCTTTCCTGGGGTGAGACAGAGGGCCTCATGGATTTGATAGCCTCCAGTAGGTGGCGCTGTGTCACCTGCATCAAAACGGACGGACCCGACAAGAGAAGGGACGTCCTACGTTTGTCGTTGGCCGCCTCGAAAAGACTCTCATCACGTCGCTGTATTTCTTTAACCTGGCCACGAAACAATCATTGAGTTTACTGACACATCTGGTCCATTTAACTTATCAGATTAATAGCCATCTTCTAATAGCCAACTTCTAATAGCCAAATTCTAATAGCCATCTACTAATAGCCATCTTCTAATAGCCATCTTCTAATAGCCATTTTATAGTAGTCATCTTCTCATAGCCATCTTATAGTAGTCAACTTCTAATAACCATCTTCTAATAGCCATCTTCTAATATCCATCTTCTAATAGCCATCTACTAATAGCCATCTTCTAATAGCCATCTTCTAATATCCATCTTCTAATATCCATCTTCTAATAGCCATCTACTAATAGCCATCTTCTAATAGCCATCTACTAATAGCCATCTTCTAATAGCCATCTTCTAATAGCCATCTTCTAATAGCCATCTTCAGGTCTTGTCCTAAGGCTCCTGTAACATTGGCCTCATAAAACAAAATTACAGTTAGGCTCCGTTTGAACGCGGTAGTCAGAATCCTATTTGATCCAATCCCAACTTAAGAGAACCACAAGGTTAAAAAGGCTATGTGTAAATAGGCGATAAAACCAGTCACAAGAGTATTAATATTATCTGATTAATGAGATATCTCAGTACTAAGTGTGTAAGTGTAACTAAACAACCAGTGAAATATGTATAAGTATAAACAAAAAAATTGTTACAGTAAAAGAAAAACTAAGTTGAAATAAGTTCTAATGATATTTGAAAGGTGTGAAAAAAACTGTGTACTTCTCTGGTAACTGACGTCACAGTCAAATATGTAGCACAATACAGGAGCCATGGTACTGCTGTGAGTTACTGAACAATGCCTTATTGGGACTCAAGTGTACAGTGAAACAAGAGTGATTTAATGCTGCGGGCCAGTGTTCCTTTAAAGCCTTGTGTTTGCGCAGATAACTGACAGATGCAGCACACCAGTTTAGAATTACCGCACAGCAGATTTTGAAAAATTATTGCTCAACTTTGCACATGGACCAACGAATCTTACAGGGAACACTGGCCATCAGGGAACACTGGTCATCAGGGAACACTAACCATCAGGGAACACTGGCCATCAGGGAACATTGGCCATCATAGAACACTGGGCATCAGGGAACACTGGCCATCAGGGAACACTGGGCATCAGGGAACACTGGCCATCAGAGAACACTGGCCATCAGGGAACACTGGCCATCTCTACTGCTTTTAACAACGGGAGATTACTCACCATGGCCAAATATTTAGCTTCATCCTCAGAGGTAAGAGAAGACAAGCCATGCTCCAACGACCTGAAGACAGTCACTGGGTTGTCCACTGAGGGGGACCTGAGACCTGATGCTGTCCTCTCTCTGGCAATGCCTGACCTGACACCTGTCAGAGGATATTAATTGTGTTTGAGGGGCCAGGTGGGAACAGGTACTCAGCCATGTGTATAGACATACCAACAGACAAATAAATTTTAATATAATGCTACTATTTAGATAAAGCTATGTGTATAGACATACTAAGAGACAAATAAATATAATGCTACTATTTAGATAAAGCTATGTGTATAGACATACTAAGAGACAAATAAATATAATGCTACTATTTAGATAAAGTTTGGTACAAGACGTTCTTACTAGGGCTGTTATCGATTAAATTTAATTTAATCGTTAACTTTTGAAAAATTACCGATTAATTAATCGATAATTTTGTTAAAGGTAAATATAAAGATTATGACGTCATTAAACTGAAAATTTCAACAGAAGTAATAATAACAGGCAGTTGATTTTTTTATTGAGTTATTTTTAAAACATAACTTAGCTATAAAAATAAGTTAAATAACGTATTTAATAAGTACTTGGATGAAAATTTCAAATTAATTTTACAATACAGAAGAAATACAGCTATATAGAATCTTTTTGATGATTAATAAAAACATAAAGTGGTTCAAAAGTTATGATTTTTTTCTAAGACCTCGTAATCACTTTTTTCACTATGTTTTTTTTTTTCACTTTTTGTCCTCTTTTAGGAAAATTTTTTAAATGCCGACAACTTAAATACTTAATTTATTTTAATTTAAAAAATATATTATTGTTAGGAGATATATTTAAATATAAGTAGTTCAATACAAGGTCAATGAGTTTAAATTTTGTTATTTTTATTTGGGTAAAAACAATGGTTTTTAAAAAAAAATTTCATTGCCCTTATAAAAACAGGTTATTTTAAAGTTGACACTTACAGAATCTTCCTTTTTAAATGTAGAAGTTTGTACGTAAAAGAAAAGAATTATTAATAAATCGAAATGTAAAAAAAAAATTCTTTCAATTTAATCACTATTTTATCGATTAAAATAATTTTAATCGATAAAAAACATTACCGATTAATCGAGAAATTAATCGGTAATTTCCGCAGCCCTAGTTCTTACATTTGTTTTCCTTAAGTTAGAAATTGTATTAAAATAACTGATGCAAGGGAGCATACCCATTACTTTAAAAAAAATTTAGTCAACAGTTGGTGACCCCCAGAAAACCCATTGTAGGTTGCGACCCACAGGTTGGGAACCGCTAGTTTAGACAGTTGTATTAAAAAATTTCAAGCCATTATTGATAAGAATATAAATGATGAAATGAATCATAAACTTTTTTATCTGATGTTATTGTAACATATAGAATTTACTTGAATCATTTTTGTTAGATGTTATAAATTACACTCTTTGAGTTACAAGGGATTGTTTTGGTTGCAGATGGTGGGGTGGGAGGGGGGGGTCCACTTTCTGGTCATAAAATGGGGGTATTTCTTACCTTTAAATCCCACTTGACGGTTGCCTTGGCAACCAGCTAGCTTGTCCCCTGTAGCCAGCGACTCAGAGCCTCCCAAAGTAAACGTTTCAGACAGACAACTGCTTGAGTCTGTTGTCAGACTGTCCTCATCAAAGTCTTGGACAGACATGGCCAAAGCCTGAGGTTTACCTTCCGGTGGGCGTGCGTCAAACTGAATTCTCCCCAAGGCCAACTCAGCCCTCTCCTTGTGATTGAAGGTGACCAGCGAAGCACTGTCAGCAACTTTTCTCAAACGTTGGGCAATCTCTTCAACATAAGGCTGTTCGCTGAAGTCAGCATCTGTATCTCCTTCAACATAAAAATGTTTCTTGACATTAATACCTAGATGTTTATCGACCGGGACATCATGTTCATCAACATGAGGATCGCTAGCGGCCACAACCGCTGGTCGTTTTCTGACATCACAATCAGGTCGCCTAAAGACCAGCTTACGACTTGCCTGTATTAACTTCTCTGAATGTGTTTCAGGAAGACCTTCGCCAATTTGGTCACATCCTTGGTCCACAACAGAACCCAGCAGATGTGATGGCGCAGCATCAGCCACACCGACCTGGCCAACACCATCAGCCACGCCGACCTGGCCAACACCATCAGCCACACCGACCTGGCAAACACCATCAGCCACGCCGACCTGGCCAACACCATCAGCCACGCCGACCTGGCAAACACCATCAGCCAGGCCGACCTGGCAAACACCATCACCCCCACCAACCTGATTTACAACATCCTCCTCAGCAACCTGTGACGCTCGTTTCACGCCCTCCTGAGAGCTGTTCGCCCCTGTCTGAGAAGTCTCTGCGGTTGGAGATTCGTAAACAAATCTTTTTTGAAATGGGGTCGTCGACCTTGGAGACATATTGTCACTTGATTCAGGTTTTTGGAGCTTCGGAGAAAATGTTGGAGGCAGGGCGTCACAGTTCTCTGTCACAGATTCCTCCATTGAGCTGCTAAAAGAGCCGGACTTAGATGCGGAATGGCACAACTTGTTTATGATGCTGTCATCCCCCAGTACGGACGGACGTCGCATGGCAAAACACTGTGTGTTGTCTCCCTTGATCCTGACGACACTGTCATTCAGGTTTGGCGGCACATCAATCTGTTCATGTAGAGATTTGAGCTGGGCGTTGTACAGCAGTGCCTTCAGGTCGGCCCCAGTGAAGTGCTCACAGATGTCGGCTATCTCTCCAAGGTCAACATCACCGGCCAAGGTCATTTTCTTGGACAGTGCCTTCAGAATATTGTGACGGTCATCCTGGAGGCCATTACAAGGGATATTAAAAACATGATACAGTTGTTATTTTTAGTGACGCCTGCTAAAAACTTAAAAGTAGATTACAAAGGTCACAGTTTATGCAAGAAAAACAAGATATAACACAAATGTTTTACTTATGTTGTATTTGACAGAAACATGATTACAGCTTGACATAACTGGTTTAAAACAAAACATTGTTTGCATATAATAATACTGATTTAATGATACATAAATCTTAAAACCTTATTTAACAAAACCATCTATGACTTAGCAGTTTGAGAAGAATTATATTTATACTTTGAAAGTTCTGTTTAAGTTTTTATTGGGTCATTCATGCCATTTTTGTGCGATGTTAAATGATATCTCTAAGCATTTGTTCTAATAGCAAAGCATCAAATTTCAAAAGAAAACCATTTGCATGGGTGCTACTACTTTCTGGTAGGGTGTACAGGATTTCGGCTCTGGCTCCAGCCAATCCGGAGTCTGGCCATTTTTACAAATCCGGCTACGAGAGAATTTTACTTCATAAATCTGGCCAAATACAGCTGGAAAGTTTTGTGATAAAATATACACAAATACAATAACTACGGCTCCTGCAAATCCAGACTCCGGCCATTTTTAAAAATCCGGCTCCAGCTGGATTAAGGAACTTTGAATCGAGTACACCCCTACTTTCTAGTGGGTTGGTCCTCACCTTGTCCGGCATGGCACAGTGAATGCATCGATCCAGCCTGCCAGGTCTCAGCAGGGCGGGGTCAATAAGATCTGGCCGACTGGTGGCAGCCAAAACATAGACACCTGGCAATCGTTAACAGAAAGTAGGTGGAGAAAGTCAACAAAATATGCAGAGAAAGTTAGCAGTTTATTTAGAAGAAGTAAACAATACATAAAGAGATAACTTACTATATTACTATGTAGATGAAGTTAATATTATAAATCTAGAGAGTTCAAAAGCCAATATATTGTCATTAAAACATTTGATGACAGAATGATTTGTTAATATAATAAATCTAGAGAATTCAAAAGCCAATATATTGTCATTAAAACATTTGATGCCATGATAGAATGATTTGTTGACACATTTTGATAACTCATTTTTGTCATAGTGGTTTTACCTTGAAGCCCCTCTACGCCGTCTAACTGGGTCAACAACTGATTGACGACTCTGTCAGTGACGCCAGTGCTGTCATGCCCACGTCTGGAAAGCAATTAGACAGACAGACATCAAGATTCAGGTGACATAGCTGGGTTTTATTAAACTAACAATTGCCTTAGTTTATTCAATTAGTTAAGTGCATTTCAACTTGCGCAGGTGCCACTAAATATAATGAAACTATTAAACAAATCTTTAAAAACAATTTTTTTTTATAGATTATAAAAACCTACTTGGGTGCTATTGAATCAAATTCATCAAAGAAAAGTATGCAGGGTTTTACACTCTGAGCTCTGAAATTATAGAATAACAAAATGGTCATTTCATAATATTTTTGAAATTTTACAATCATGTTCTACATTGTAAATGAGAGCTGCATCTTTATGGAAGTTATGAAACCTTAAGTTAAGTACAGGCATGTCTTTTAAAGGAACAGGTTTTCTGAAGTTTTATGGTTTTGAACAAGACATCAATAATTGATGTAACAGCAATGTTTCGGACTGTCGGGTCATTTGAGAGGGCCAAGAAGGCAAACAAGGCCAGAAAAAACAAACAGGTCACGTTTGTTTACTATCTTTATATAAATTTGACTGTCAATACGGGGAAAGTGGTGTTGTATATACTTATACAACTTTGAGTTAAGGGAACAGTTGTTAGGGTGAATAAGTGCTGTAAAACACTGCAGTCATGCAGTTTGCTAGACTGACGGTGTGGTCAGTTGGGTGGCTGTGTGGTCAGTTGGGTGGCTGTGTGGTAAGTTGGGTGGCTGTGTGGTCAGTTGGGTGGCTGTGTGGTCAGTTGGGTGGCTGTGTGGTCAGCTGGGTGGCTGTGTGGTCAGTTGGGTGGCTGTGTGGTCAGTTGGGTGGCTATGTGGTCAGTTGGATGGCTTTGTGGGGTTGGGTAGCTCTGCCCATCTTCTTTCTGAGAACAACTTCACATTTCACACAAATATGCTTCCAAGTCCAGACAACAGGCCTGGAGAGATCATGCTTGAACCCACCCCTCTGATGACATCCCTACAATCCCTTGCCTGACCCGTGAATGCACTGTTTGGGCAAAGATAGGTCTAATAGGCCACCAAGGGACGACAACCCATCAAGCTGCCACTGAAGGTGGTTAGTATGATGAGAATATTCCTGCTATAACACGACAGACAAGCAACAAAATGTTATTAAGTTTATAATCATACAAGTCAAGGGAGGTAATCAGATATTTGAAAAAATTTGAATGAAGGGCCCTTGAGTTCTCTCCTCTTTATCAAAGCTTTAATCCCAGAGAACAAATAACCAATTGAAATAGAAAACACCCAAGACGACCTGTTCACTGGCATCTATTGACCTACTTTAGAAACAGACCCCAGACAGCCTGTTCACTGGTACCCACTGACTTACCTTAGACAGACCCCAGACAACCTGTTCACTGGCACCTATTGACCCACCTTAGAAACAGACCCCAGACAGCCTGTTCACTGGCACCCACTGACCTACCTTAGACAGACCCCAGACAGCCTGTTCACCGACACCCACTGACCTACCTTAGACAGACCCCAGACAGCCTGTTCACTGGCACCTATTGACCTACCTTAGACAGACCCCAGACAGCCTGTTCACTGGCACCTATTGACCTACCTTAGAAACAGTTCCCCTACGGCCTGTTCACTGGCACCTATTGACCTACCTTAGACAGACCCCAGACAGCCTGTTCACTGGCACCTATTGACCTACCTTAGACAGACCCCAGATAGCCTGTTCACTGGCACCTATTGACCTACCTTAGAAACAGATCCCTGACGGCCTGTTCACTGGCACCAATGTATTTACTCAAGAGTTCTGGGCCCTAAGAAAAGATAAATCTTGACTGAAACATGGTGATAGTTATTCCCCATGCAGCTAAATAATAATATAAAAATTATCTAAGTCATTAAAAGTTATAATTCAAAGGACACAACTTTGGGACAAGTTATTTTTAGATCAAGTATTAAAGTAATCATGGATGTAATTTAAAGACATCAAATGAGGCAACATATTTTGATCTCAAGTAGATAAATATAAAACTTAGGCCAAATTCTATTTCTATTTATTTGGTCAAATTTAATTTCATTTTATTTACTATGGTAACATTCTTTCTTCCAGGAAAAAATAATCCTCACTTTTATTAAGGGGCATCCATATATTACGTACGCAAGGAGGGGAGAGGGAAGGTCCGTCCATAAATTACGTCAAGGATTTTTGCCAATTTCCCCCCTTGTCACACATTGTCACAAAAATTTAGACCCCCCCCCCTTAAATATGAGATCAAAAATTTTTGACCCCCTCCCCCCCTACCTAAAAAGCCGTATTTTCTAATTGAAAATTAGAATGTTGCAAATTACTTTTCTATCATTTCAATATGTAATTCGCGTAAGGCCGCAATCTAATATCGTAACACATGTGAAACCAAAGCAGATGTCATTAAATAAATTGCAAGCAATCAAATATTTTAGGGGAACCTTTATTTAAAGTTGGGCATTTTGATGTGACGTCATCTTTCTTAAAACCCCCCCACACTTCATTCCCTCATTGTACAAATGCGTGATCCCCCACCCCCTAGGCATGCGGCATCATTTATGGACTGCCCCAAATAATAAAACCAATATCTTTTGACTCTGGCTTAAAATTAACTTTTCAACTTTTCAACCGGAGGGGGGGG
>MUZC01001578.1:41208-59900 GCA_002072015.1 Radix auricularia
TGTGAGATCAATGGGGACATAATTTGTGAGATCAATGGGGACATAACCTGTGAGATCAATGGGGACATAACCTGTGAGATTAATGGGGACACAACCTGTGAGATCAATGGGGACATAACCTGTGAGACATGTTTCCTCTAAGATGTGTTCAGCAATGTACAAAGTAACAAAATCATGTGCAAAAAAAAAATTTCACAGCATCCATTTTTTGTTGCAAAATTTTACATCCTACAAACCAAGATAATATATTATTCTTATAAAATATTTCAGCATGGTATTGTTGAGATATCTGGGCAGCCACTCAGCTTAAAGGGAACATTGCATGTGAGATAAGTAATAAAATAATGTATAAGAGTAAATGAGAGGAGGGGGCGTGCACTTGTCTCATGAAGAATTGAGTTATAACAATAATAACTATTTGATCATTTATATAGCGCAGTGGCCGAGGATGAAGCTGGGCTCACAGACCTTCACGTAAAAATACTAATACACTTATAACTACATTGAATAGAAAACTTTCATTAAAAACAACATATGATGACATGATGGTGCACACATGATGACATGATGGTGCCCATATGATGACATTTATCATTTAAAGAAATATTTGATTGTTACTCAATTAATTTCAAAAGTACAGTTTGAAGAGATGTTGTGTTTTCAGAGCAGTTCAATCCTACTTCAGTTCAGTGAGCCTCATCAAGACCAACGATCTCAAACAGTTCATTAACATTGACCAACGTACCATACAGCAGGGGCTGGTCACTCAGAACTTCATCTGCTGCATCCTGCCAGTACTTGTCGGTCAGCCCCGCCTTCCTGTCAATAGCCACGACCCTGACGTAACAACTTGTAGGTTCCGTGCCTGACGACGTGCTGCCATCTGCCGACTTCTGAGCCTCGTTGGATTCAGCCAAATGTTTCTTCACTTTCTCGGAGGGAGCCGGAAGTTTCTGGAGGCGCGCTATGAAGCTTTTTGGCAGATACGGCAAATAGGGGTGCAGGAGTCGTTCAGTCTTGGCACATTCGGCGTCAACGTAAACAGTTGATGGCTGGAAGGTCTCAAGGGGAACTTTTTGAGCTTTGTTTGGCGAACATTGTGTGACATTGTTGACAGAGCTGGCTTGACATCTCTGTAGGATCTGGTTGTTAACTGCGGCCTTGCTGATGGGGAAGCTCTCTTCTAGGCTACACCTCATTTTCATTGGCTGCACACGGAAAACGCCGCTCCTGGAGGGCAGAGAACTCATGTTCAAGTTAATCCCCGATCCGGCATCAGAATCTGACTTAGTGTCCAGCTGCTCCTTCCAGACTTCTTTACTGAACAATCTGGGGGAGACAAGAAAATAAACGTACGCATACGACTAGTTGGGGGATGGTGGCCGGGAGGCATGCACAATCAGCTGGCATACAGTGTCATAGGTTTGAGTCTCAGGGCTGGAATTTGTTCCTGTGGCTTGAGGGTGTCCCCGAGTCTACCTAGCTCTCACAGGTACCTGTCATTGATTGGGGTAAAGCAAAGGTGTCTGGGCATTGTGCTCACCACATAAACTTGTGAACCTATGGCTTGAGGGTGTCCCTGAGTCTACCTAGCTGTCAAGGGTACCTGTCAATGATTGGGGTCAAGCAAAGGTGTCTGGGCATTGTGCTCACCACAGAAGCTTGTTAACACTGCTTTACTTACCCCAAAGGCCAACATGGTCTGAAAAGGGAACTTTACTTTTTTACATCCAGGTTAATGAGCTATGATGATTATTATCCCCAGAGAAGCAGTGAAATGGCCTTTAATATGGTGCTTCTAGATACCATTCTGTCACTTCATGTTATACATCTTTTTGGAACTATGTTTAGTATAGCAAAATACGATTTGGGAACTAGTTTACAATTACATTATATATAATTATGCTTATAGGGACATGTTTATTGGGAAATATGATAAATGTAATTGTTAGAAGGTATACATACACCTATTGATTCAAGTTGTTGTTTTTTTTTGAAAGATATGTTTAGTTTTTTTAAGTAAGAAAAATATGTTCATTTATTATTATAGTAATAAAATCATTAAGGTATGGCGGCTGGGAGCGAAGTCAATAGTGTGCTCGCCTCACAAGTTGAGGGGCGTGGGATCGAGGCCCGGAAAAAGCCACTTTAAAAATGTTGAGAAATGACTAACGCTAAGAAAGTCCGCCGCTGACCTGGAGAGGGATGGGCGCGGCCAGTGTCTACCAAGCCTGGGAATGTTCTAAAGGAAACATTAGAACCCCCTACGACCTCAAAAAAAAAGAGGTTAAGGGACTAAAAAAATAATTTAAAAAAAACCACAAAACATTAATGTAACGATTAATAGTGCTTAGTTTGTTTTTGATTACATGTATAACAACCACGTGATTATAAAACGTAATGAAAAAATGTTATACTAAAACTAGGTATTTTTTATTTGGTAGTTGTTTTTTTAAAATGTTTTTTATGAGGGGTCTAATGATATATTATTCAAATATTTTCAATTTAAAAAAAATTGAATTCCAATTTAAATTGTATACGCCGACTTATTTTGTTATATATATTTTGTTTCAGGCAGTAATTAAATCATGAATAGTTATCTTTATATAGAGTTAAATAAATCAAAATGCCATGTTTGACACTGCAATTACGACTCTAAGACCAGTCTCAAACTGTCAAATGTTGAAATATATATGCTAAGTGTAAGACCAGCTTTGCATACAAGAATTCGTCTTTAAGGGAATTACAAAAATAAAACTTGTACTTTTAATAACCAACAAACTTCAATATGTCAAACGAATCACAATTGCTAGGCTTTTATTACAAAGCCAAGCTGTTTGAACAAGGACTTAGAATTAAGTAAGAGACAGTGCCTTGATATAATTCAACATTTTAATAACCTTCATTAGTACAAGTTTTAGATCATCGTTAAATGTTTCGGCAACAGGAGCTGATCAATGAGTAGAACAACTTCTAGTCAGCAACAGGAGCTGATCAATGAGTAGAACAACTTCTAGTCAGCATGCTGGAGTTTTTGTTCATTTTGATTTAGATCTAAGGGTTTGGCCAACCCTGTCATGAAGAAGCATCATCTGTACAAATCCCCACACAAAAATCCACAATAAACCAAATATATTGTGTTTTATAAAACAGACCTTCCTTGAAGTTCTTTACAAAATAAAAACTTCTCAAAGATTTTGTCTACCGTTGACATATCAAACTAAACCCAATAATTGTACTTTGAAAGTTATATCAGTACAATCAGCAATTTAAGTTCAAATTAACAGGTAATTTGTTTTTTTATTAACATTTTACTCTATAACAAAATTGTATTCCTTTTTATTAAACTGTTAAGTAAATGATGTAATTCACTGGCCACAGCAGAGCTAATTGTTAAAAGTCAAAAGTTTTTTTCCCGTCTATTTGGACAAGCACAGAACAATGGGTGAATGATTATAATCACTAGCCCTGTATCTAAGTAACTCGTAACAATAAAGTAGAAATAAAAACTTATTAAAAGGTAGCATTTTAAAAAAAAAAATTAGTTATAAAGTTTCAATTACAATGTAGTTTAAAAATTTAATATATTATTATTAATGATCACATGATTTTTTTTTATGAGCATTGCGGTGTTCTGAAGGAAAAAAAAACAAGAAACTACCATGTTCAGGTTAATCAAAAGATTTCAAGAGACCACAGAAAATTATATTTTGATAAAGCTTAAGATCAAACATGCATATTTAATGTGCTAACTAAACACAATAGAAAGGAAACAGGACAAATAAAAATCCCCATTGAATTAGCAGCATTGGAAAAGTTTCCTTACAATGGAAAAAAGTTCATTCAGCCTGCCAAAATTACCTACACGTGACTATAATGGTTAGGGGAGTAAACTCAATAGCTATAAAAACCTATGAGAAAGACTAGGTAATTCTGTTAGATAAAACGAAAGTCATTCTAGATGTGTGGCAGGCCACGTGCAGGAAAATATATTTTTGAATGCGTGAGTTCAATTTTTTTTTCAGTAAAACAGACTATAAACAGTGAGCTAAGAAAGAATAAAGTAAGCAGCATTACATAAAACAGACTTAATTTGGATTGCTCTTTTTTCTTTCTTTTTTTTTCTTTTTTTTTTTGGGGGGGGGGGGCTGTAACTAGGCTATTTTATTTCATTGATGTTCTGTTGTTTTCCTTTTCATGCAACATATGAAACCATCAGTACTTAGTATGCAAACTCTTGTTGTAGTTTTACTTATGAATCAATGTATCCCATATTTTAATTAGGTTTACCTAAAAATCTTTGTGTCCCATTACTTCTAAGCATAACTTTTACACAACCATACTACAGGTTACATACAAGCCAAAAAATAATAATACAAATTCTTTGTTGTTGCTTGATTCATGGTGATTTCATAATTTTTCAAAAATTAGAAACCTTTTAAAGCTTACATAGTAGGCAAGCAAAGGTCATTAAAATAGATTAAAAAAATAGGATTAAATGTCTCCAATGATTAAAAACTCTTGAAATGCCAAATCACTTAGAGAAAACAAAAACATTTCTATAAGACAGCAAATAAAATATGCCGAGTATAGAGAATTGCAGCAAGCCAGTTATATAGATACCATGACCACAACATCAAAGATATTCACAATTACAGCAGGCAAGAATTTTTACCTCAACATGGATAGAGAAAGATACCTAGAGATGGCACAAATTTAAAAAATTAAAGTTCAATTTGCTCTAGACAAACTTGTACACAGCAGCAGACCCCTAGCTAGAGCAACACACAAAGATACATGATGCTGGTCAGATAGTTATGTTATAGGATGACAACCCCTTAAACCTTATTATTTATTTAAGATCCTCCAATCACATTTTTGGGGGTTAGTTTAAGTTTAAGCCATTTCTAGGTAGACAGAAAAATATGACCAATATAAGAAAAAAGATGTTGAAAAAAATCATATCATAAGTTAGCTGTCAAAACTTTTGGACCGCACATCAAAATCAATCCATAGCTTTTAATCCCAACAACTGATATGGTTTTTATAGTAATAATAATAACTTCATTTATGAAATAACAATCAGAGAAAATTCTTTCTCTGTGAAATACAAATATTTGATGTAAGTAAAGGATTAACACTTGTTTAGTGATAACAAAATCTATTTAACAAAATTTAATTATTACAAGATAATAATAACTTTTACAAATTTTATAGTCATATTTGTTCCCTTCTTGTTTGAGAGGATTTTTAAAATTTATTTCTTCAATAACATTACAGCCATATTCTTTAAAAATTAACACAGAGTTTCATTTACATTAACACAGGAGAAAGTCTTGGAAAAATGTGTTGTTGAAAATTAAAACATTTTTATCGATTTTGTATTTCACAATGGGTTGTCACTTGTAACATACAATATACAGCACTCTTGTTTATATAATGTATCCATCATAAGTATTATGCAGATCTCATTTAGGCAACTACGCTTGCCAGGGCTATTTTAAATATCTTAAATTTATTGTTTAGACTAGGGGTCCCCAATTTTACTGCCAGACAGCCGCGTTAACAGCCAAACAGCAGTTTTGGGGCTGAATACACACAGTTTTTTGGTAAACTAAAGGTAAAAATAGTATCTTTTTTGGAGATTACATGGTCTCCAGGGACTGGATGAGAGGGACTCGTTGGCAGCATCTGGTCCGTGTGACGTAGTTTGGAGACCCCTGGTTTAGACAATGTTGGTTTTCTATGAAAGTATACATTTCACTTCTTAAAAAGCTTTTAAACAAAAATTAGCTTGTTATATTACCAGGGCAACCCGCTCATAGTTGGGAAATATCTCATTATGTTGAGGTTTTAAATGATATTTTGACATCTTCATGAAGCGCCAACTGGCAAGTAAGTATTTTGCGCCTAGACAGCAACTTCACCCTCATCATGAAAAAAGCTCTTTTTATATTTCCCAAAGTTCGAGAAAATGTTTTAATAGAGAACCTTTAAAAGCCATTTTTAATTTACATGACATCAGATAAAAACTCTTCACATATTTTTGGATACATTTTTATCGCATTAAGTTTTCACAAGGTCTACTGCGGTGTGTGGAAAATTCGGAAAAAATGTCTACGTGATACACGTTTCACCCTTCCAGCAATTTCTGAAAGCATTCCATTCTGATTTGCACTAATGTCTCTGCTAACCTTACATAAACTCTAAATAGCACAGGCCTACAAAACAAAGGGAACAAACTCTACAAATGAGATTGGGTTTATCAATCTCAAGGGCTTAGTTGCTAAGTAATATTATTAAAATAAAACATATCTATACTTTAAAATGTATTTTAATTATTTATATATTGGCAAATGAGAGATTTTCACTAGTTAGTTTTACAATTCATTGTACAGTAACTTAAACTTCTAGAGTTCATTATTAGCGTAAACTACTACTCCTACTTTGGAGTGAATTCTATTTTTTTTTTCTGACTGTTAATATAAAACTGTTGTATTTCCCCTGAAATATATTACCTTTATAAGTAATTGTTAATACATTTGATAATAATAAAATGATATTATTAGTTCTTAATTGTCATTTATATTAAGGGTCACGTGATCATAACTTTGGTTGCCAATGTAAACAATGATTAAGAAAATGTCAAAACATTTTTGTTTCAGTTATAAAACACTTATGAAGAAATAAAAGAATTTCAACGTTAAGTTAGAGTAATTTCTATAATATATGATTTATGTACTGTGAAATCATAATGTGTTCAATTTTGTTAGATGATTGTGAACAATATGGTGCTCTTAAGAGGACTTTTCTGGCTAGTGGAAATGGTAGAAGACCATCACTGCCCACTCTTGTTATGAAAAACAAACTACTTCTGCAACTCTGTTTTAAATGAGGAAAATATTAAGTCATGATATCAGGTAACTTTAAAACTAATACTAATGTTATTAATTATTTTAATAACTTCATTATAATTACATGTAATGTGTTTATTTTTTTAAATTATTTTTTTTTCTACTGCAAGTAAATTTAAAATTAAACTCTAATAAATTGTCATTTTTCCCAGCTTGAAACCTGGTTCAAACTGATAAAACCAGGTGGCAGCTTTTCAGTGGAAAAGGTTATTTATAGTTTGAATTCAATTTCATCAGTAGACTATGAACATTTCTTGGAAAAAAATTTGGATTTTGATTCAATTAGTCATACCCAAACATCTTTGTAATAATAAATAGAGAAAATATTTACACTTCCCCAGTGAGTTTCAAAGTCTTGACAAAGTCTTGAATTTGAGATGTGATGTAGACAGTCTGAGGTTTTTGTTGACTACTCATCCACAAGCCAATAGTGTGTAGATATTTTGGTTTCATTAACACAGTTTTTAAATGTTTGGAAATTAATGTATTGTAACACATATAACATGCTTGTGAAAATTTTAAAGTATGTGATATTAAATATGCTACTTGTAAGATGTATGTTCAGGGCATATATTCTGTATATTAATAACATTTTCTTATTGTGGCTGCATTAACATTTGTAACTGCTTGCTTTTGTTATAGTACACGTTTTTTGCTATATTAAATCCATATGAACCATTGCACTTTTCCAACATGATTATATCTTACATATAAATGGAAGGGGCTAATTTTCTCTGTGCATAATTTAAAGACATGGTTTATCTTTATTTTGATGTAAATTTTTAAACTGTGGGACAAATGTTTTTTCAAAAATTTTTGAAAATTACAAAATTTTAACTTTTTGAGAACCCTTGCACATTTAAAACCTGACATATATTGTTGATATTTAGTTTATAAGTGCACATTCTATTTTATTCAATAGATCTTTAGCTAACCTAAATTTGATATAAAATCTGTCTTCTGTGTTAAATGGCTGATTTTGTGCATATTTTCAAAAGTTACAAAATTCATGATTTTTTCAAAAAATGATCCAAAGTCATTTTCATGTCAATAAATTTTAAGGAGTGAACTATTTTATATCCATGAAAAAAATTGAGTTTTTTTTCTATACATATGGTTGAAATGAAAGTGACCAAGTGGGTTTAAGTAATATGATTTTCCAGATATAGCATTTCAAAATTGGCACTTTTTAGGGTTGCGAAAAAAACTGAAATTCAAATGTATAAAAGTTTATCATTTATGAAGATATATGAACAAATTTGGTGTCCCCAGTCTTAGATTTGCTAGTACTTTAAAATGGAACAATAAAAAAGCTGCGGGCCCATTTTGAAATACCTAATAAGATCAAAACTGTGCGAATTACCAAGATAATGAACATACATCTTGTATTTGTTATATTTTCATTTCTGTTCATACATCTTGTATTTGTTTTATTTCATTGTCAATGAAAATTGTCTGAATATGATGATGAGAATCAATGAATGTGAGCATTGAATAAGCTGAGGGTTTTTTAATTTGTATTTGAATGTTTATAATTTGTTTTAAAGAGACAAAAGTTTCCATTCCTTTAGATATTTTTTTCCCCATTGCTGTGACAATATTTAAAAGCATGATATTTAATAATCAAACTAAATGAATAGAATAAACCTAAACTTCCCAATTTTTTAAAGAACACTAAACACCCCCCCCCCCCCCCGAAAAAAAGAAGAAAAAAGAAATGTTTTCTTTGCCTTAGTATTTTTGTCTATTCATCTATGAATAAGCCTAATTGTAATTTTATTTTTGGAATAGGTCATCTTAGCACTAATATTTCAAATCATGACATCAAACATAAAAGTTTATCACATTGTGAGGAAACAAACAGAAACATTGATTGACCAAAGGCCAACATCACTTTCATATGTAACTACAAACCAACCAAAAGTTAGCTTTTCCGCTTCATTCACACCAGATAATACCTTTGTCATGTAACCATTGTCATCTTCTTACATCTGTAATGTAACAACTGTCAACTTCTTACATCTGTAATGTGAATACTGTCATCTTCTTACATCTGTAATGTAATGACTGTCAACTTCTTACATCTGTAATGTGACAACTGTCAACTACTAACTTATGCCAAGAAATTTTTTTTTTAAAACTTACTTCAAGAGTGAAGTCATCACTGATGATTGGCGTGAAACAAATGCGGACAAGCTTCTGTGTCCCTGGTCATTCATGGGATCACTTTTTGAATGTCTTTTAACAATAGGCTCACTATGGTACTTGCGTCTATAAGCACTTGTTGGACTTTGAATTAATTTGGGTTCCAAGGTGTCAGAACAGTTAAGGTTGCTGGGCACAAGGTCAGGTTGTTTTGACCTGCTGGGGGATTCTGGGATAAATCAGTGTGAGAGTCATCTTCTTTTGCTATGATAACTTCTGGTGCTTAAAATAAAATCTTATCAAAAATGCATTTGTTTAGTTTCAGTTTTTATAAAAATACTATCAAATTTTAGATCAGCTTTCTAGAAGATGTTTTTGAAAGAAGTTTTTAAAAATTAAATAAGGTGAAAACTAAAAACATCCTTGCACCTTTTTTTAAAAGAACAAAATAGAAATCTTATCAGAATCCTTACCTGTTACTTTTTGATGAATTGAGGAATGTTTTGATTGTGTGGGAACTGGCTTTGGCAGGTCCAGTGATTGCGGTGGGCTGACCAGTCTGCTCTTAGAGTTGACTATAATTTCTGTGTTTTTACTTAGAATAACGCACTGAGTCCCTGGCACGTGCTTGGCTGGAGTAAATAAAAGGAAGTAAAATTTACTTCTAGGACTGTCAACAATTTGGCTAAATTTGTAAACCAAAAGTTATGACAGGGCTTAAAAGAAACTTGCATTAAAACTGTTATAATCTATATGTATAATTCTCCTCATGGTTCAACCATGCCAGACACCAAGCTGTTTAAGCCCACCGACCAATCAGCTGGCATGAAAAGGTAGTGCAGAGGGTGGTGGTCATGGAGACCAATAATGCATTCAATTGAGGTCAATTACTTTGTTCCTTCAGAACAACAGAATAGCATGTATTTCGTAGTGTAGTAGTTATTACATTAGCCTAACACGCGGAAGATCGTAGGTTCAAGCCCCAGCTAAGACATTATTTTTTTAAAATGTTTGTGTTTGTGCCCGTTCATTTCCCACTTTCTTTTCGAACATGACTTCGCAACACAGCTGTACGTTTTGTTTCTTGACATTGGCATAATAACTTCGTGCGCTCCATTGTGCTCAGTGACATAAAAGTAGTCACACACTCTCCTCAAAAAAAAATACAATGAATACTTTAGGTGCCCTCCCTTGCTCTCCAGGCATGCGCAACTGTGTGTACCCCGCAGCACTGTGTACCTCATCGCTCCAGTGTTCTCAGTCGCTTTACTATCTCCTACAGTTGTCTGAGCCACATTGCCTTTCCATTGTTCTCTTCAATTCCGGCTGGTTTGGTTTGCTAACAGGGCCAAACGTTCAAAAAGATATGTCTGTATCTTCCAAAACCTGTTTTCAGTCATGAACAATTATAGGTTGCCCTCTCCAGAGTTCCTTCTTTTTATTCACTCACAGTTGTTTGCCCAAACCCACCCCATTTGGACAACTGTGTTTTTCAGGAAGTCTTTACCTGTCACTAAATCATTAGTGCCGTATGCCACGACGCGGGTCGGCTAGCATGTATATATATATATATATGTAATTCTCACTTATTCTTGGTGGGGTTTTTTCTCCTACCCAACCTCAAATGATTTAAGTAAATACAATATTTGACATAACTTGAAATTTATGAGAAGAGGTTGGTGAAATTATAAATATGAAAAGTTCAATTTGAAATACTTTCAAATGTTGGATTTTAGGGAAAAAAACAACATAACAGAGTAGGTGAATAAAAACGCGTCTGGGCAAGCTTAACGTTTAATGCCCCAAAGCGTTGTAACGCACGCCTCGTATGTAATGCGAAAGCGCAGTAATGCGTGCCTCGATAAAACTCTCTTTAAAAACAAAATCACAGAAAGTTAAAACTCAAGTGCGTGAAAGATGACGTATTCGACTTCCGAAATGGCGGCCGTTTCCCTCGCTAGTGTTATCACTCGATTTGCAAATTTTTTTGTAGTTTTTACTGCGTTTTTTTTCTCAAAGATGCGATTTTGCTTTACTTTATTATAAAAATAATAGTTCTAAACTACAGGTAAAAAATAGCTTTAAAGTCAAGAGGGTCTTTTGCTTATGTAAAATAACCATTCTTATTTTTAAAAATGAAGTCAGTATGACTATAACAATCAAAATACATTTTACACAATTTTTTTAATTTCATAGCCAGTTGATTTCAATACGGGAAATCCTTACGGGATTGAGGCTGGAGTTTGCCAAAAACCTGGGGCATTAAACGTTTAATATCAAATATGTTCACAAAATTTTACATCAAACTACTGGGTTGAGAAAAACTAATGGCAGACTTATAATTTCTCTACTCTAAGAGTTCATTTTTAACTTTTAGATCTTTAGAATAAATTGATCAATTCATAGATTGGTATTTAAAGTACATAAACAAACAAACATTCTTATAATTCAGATAATTTTCCAAAATAAACCTGTTTACTTTTTAACTGTTAGACACAACTCACTTATTTTTATGTGAATTCGATTGCTGCGAGAAATCCATATTGGTATAAGCTGACCAGGCCAAACCACTCGAATTTGGTCCATTATTACTGACTCCATACGTGATGGGTTTTTCTCCTATGGTATATGAAGAGGCAAAAGTTAAAAGAATATATTAATAATACAGAATCAGATGAGGCACAGGATAAAAAAATATAAATATATTGAAATATAATGGCAATTTTGTGATGCAAAAGTGATAAATTCATGAAATAAGGTAACTTACTATTATTTCCCAGTCATCTGAAGATGCAGGTTCCATATACACATGTGTTGCTATGGGAACATCTGCTAACCGTTTAAGAGGGACCTGAAAAAGATTGAACTGTTTGAAACATGTGATATCACAATTTTTTTAAAAAATTAATAATAAGTTCACATTATGATTAATTCAAAAGTTTTAGAAGAACATGGAATTACATTATCCAGAAAATACAATGAGTTTCAAGAAAACTTCAATGAACTTTTAAATTTAATTTAAAAATTATCTCAAATACTTAGAAACAATCGTCAATAACAAAAAAAATATATTAAAATTTGAATACACATTTCCATACCGGTGAGTCAGAATCCTTGAATCCCAATTTATTTGCATACCATGAATTAATTTGGACAGTATCACCTGACTTGAGGTGTATGTTATTACCCAGAAGACTGAAGTAAGCTTTGCGGCCCTGGCTGATATCTGTCTCATACACAACAATCTGACATGAAACCATAACGTATAGCTTTAGAAATGCAAGATTTAACATTTGCTAAACATTTATTAATGCTAAGGGCCTCTAGTTAGGGCTTCGCAGTCAAAAATATTAATGGTAATAAAATGCTGGACTGGAATTGGGGCTTATTTAAGTGTTTTTACCAAAGACAAAAGTTATTACAATGTTACTGCAAACTAGAGACTAATTGCCGCACCCCGACAGTGAAGTGAGGAAATTTTGAAGAAATACACTGAAGGCCTGAAGAAAAAGGGCCTATTCCTAGGTATTCCTATTCCTGGCAAAAGTATTGCTATCTTTGGCTCTGGATTTCACTGCAGCAAAGTTTTTATATATTTTTATTTCTTTATCTTCGTTTTATTTGTGTACTATTTGTTTGCTGAATAAGGCTCTTTGCTGAAACGTTTTCTGTTTTGTTACTTCCTGTCAGGCTCACTCATACCCTCCTGTTTACTTGTTATAAATGTTATCCATCTACAAATGTTTTACAGAATGAGTAAAAGTTAAGCAAATAAACAAGATTGTTAAACCATTTAATGACTGACCTGATTTATCTAATTAACTAAAACATATGTATCATGCTTCATTTTACATTTAAAATACAAAGAGAATATTTTATGTGTATTTTTTTTTTAATTCAAAAATGATTAAGAATCAAGTTAAAAAGTTCAAAATACACAGCTATAATACATTTGCACTTGTAGAATTTAACTCAAAATGAATTACCTAAAATCAAAATAATACTTCCTAAAACTTTAGATTTAGTGATAATTATGTTTATTTCTATTGCACTGGTAAACCATTGACTCATATGAGTCATTGCTCATGAAACAACAGTATAAAGATGGTTCAACGCAGGACATCCCAAATCTAGGTTTAAAATAAAAAAATAAGTGTTCAAATATTAGGCTCCTGAAAAAAATTACTTTCTTGTTCCTAAAACCACTAGACAAATATGAAAAGAAAAAGGATTTTATATTCCTATCCAAATCCGAATAGCCTATCCCTAAACATAAGAGTTTAATAATAATAATAATACTTAATATTAATATGTGAATAAGGCATATATTTTAAAAACGTTTTTGTAAGTTATCATGTTAAAGGTAAAAAGGAGACATGCATCATGAACAATTATTCAAATGAAGAACATAATTATTACGAAATCTTTATCGTTGGTAATGTAGCATGTACTAAAAATATTTTTTAAGTGTATGATGTATGACTCGGCTTGTTAATTTTTTATTTGTTTTTGTAAAAGAAAAAAATTAGCCATTGCACTAATTTAATGACTGTAAACTACATTTTTACTTATCACAACAATATTTGTAAATTATTAACAGGCATGGTTAAAGCCATCATGGTAAAAACTAATTACTAAATTAGCCTATTGAATCTCAATAGACTGAATAGTATAGACTATAGTAATAATAATTGGTAAATTATCGTTATGTGGATCAGGCAGCCATTTTTGTTAAAATGCAAGCTTTTGAAGCACTTTAACTAAACCTAACCCTAATTTCTTCCATTTTGGAAAAATTCCTTTTTAAATTTTTTAAACTAAACCAATCTATCATAAATCAGGCAGTGTACAGCTTCCAACCTAGCAATAGTAACATCATCAACGCAGCCACGATCTTTGATCTGTCAAACAATATTTAGCCTAATAATTGAATAATATTAATAAGGAATAGCACTATAGACTATAGACTAGTTATAGCAATAATAGTCAACAATAGTAATAGTATTAATATTAGTAAGTATTACTATTACTATTAGTTTAATACTAATACCCTTACTTTTATTAATATTGAGTATTGACCTACTCCCTACTATTTAATTGATTGACAAATATTAATAGATAGTATTGACTTTGGAGACATTGTCATCGAGTAATGTGACTATGATTGAATATTAAAAAATAAATTGTTTGACATTGTTTAAAATATTTAATAATAATAAAATAAAATAATTGCACTTTGTAACAGTCACAGTAACTGTGACTAATACATACATTCATTAACTATTAATAAAATATGAGGAAGCAAAGAGAACTGTGTGCTCGATAAAAATAAATGGTATTTTTGGCTGTTATTTTTGTTTTTCTATTTTAAAAAATGTTGTTTAATTTAAAAAATAGTCATAGACAACTAAATCTAACCCGAACCCAGACCCTAAACATACAACCTTAATTACTTCGTTTATTGATAAAAAATAATAGCGCTTATTCCCTTTTAATGTTTAAAAATTAAAAATACAACATTTCATTCACAGAATCAGAAATATGCGCTCTGCCATTACTCATTACTGTAAATAGTGGAGAGCACCGCTCTCTTTACTTTAGCCAAATATGATTCTGGTACTGATTAAAATAATGTGATTAACATTCATTGTAAATTTAAATTGTAACATTCATTGTAAAGTAAATTCAAGTTATAAATGTTTATTTTTAATTTTTATTGAATTGTACCTGTTCATCTTCAAAAGAGTTTTCGCCGAGTCTCGACCCGTATGTATCAACTAAACGAAGAAAGCAATGTTTGTCATGTCCAAATTTAAGGATTACAGTGGACGTGTTCATTCTACACTTTTTATTTGAACGTATAGATCTATATGAAGACAAGTAAACTAAGACTAAAACTAAACAATATTCGCAGCGGCATTCTCATCCTATGAAATGAGAAAGGTAAACAATACTAAATTGGAAATTTCCGTATAAATTACTTTCAAATGAGCTAGCACTAAGCATTAGCTATTTTACTGGAATCAAAACAACCAGTCCTTCCGTTATATTTTGATAGAGCTAAAAAAAAGTGTTGATTTTTTTTAAATATATTTTTCATGTCTTATCTTATCTTATATGTTACAGACGCTCCTTCTGTACAGAAGATTATTGCGTCCTACGTATTTCTATGGTTTGTGTTTAGTCCTGTATTCTTACTAGAGTTTTAAAAGATGATAAAGTGGTGGCTTTCCTGGTTTCTTTATGTAAACATCTCAAATAATCTTTATAATGCAGAAAAACCAGTGACAGCAAATAATAGTAGTTGAAATACTGCGGATGTGTAATGGTAAAGAATTCGCCAAATGTTTTAGTTCGTGTCTTAGGAACACAGAGAATGCGTGTTTCTGCATAAGAGCGTAGCTGACGTCTTGGTGAGTAGACCGACCAAATTTTAGTAAGATCAGAAAAGAAGTTGTAATAGAGAACGGCCAGTTTGTAATCAATTCAGGCTTGTATGGATAGCCAATGGAGTGAGTAAAGTAGTGGAGTAACATGGTCATGTTTTTTATTTTTAAATTATTTTTTTTTTTTTTTTACCTTTAGAAATAATATGGCAGCTGAATTTTGAACTCTCTGTAGTTTTTCAATGCATTGTTTTGGCGCATCTGACAGAAGAGAATTGCAGTAATCAATACGAGCTAGAAGAAGAGCACATATTAGATTTTTTTGTTGCACTAACTGTTAAGTAATGACGTATTTAGCTGATCTGACAAATGGCAGAATAGGCAGAGCGACAGATGTGATTGATGAAGTTGTTGGTAGCAGGGTTGCCAACTCATTAAAATGATATTTAAGGACAAAAACAATTTTTTACGACACATTTAACAAAAATGTTGACCTTAGAGCAAACGAATATGAAGCATAATCCAAGCATTGTAGATAAAATAATGTAGAGTATCCATATGACTGTCTCTTACCATGCTCATATTTTATAACGTTAGTTTATTGTATGACGTTCATCATCAGTGACTTTTATTTCCTCCTTCTTATGATCATAGAATCATACATAGAAACATTTACACTGTCGATCATTGTAGGAGTAATTTTACCCGGTCCAAAGTCAGTAAAGTTTCTAACATTGGAGTAAACAATTTGTTTCTCAAGTTAGTTTTTAATAAACTAACAGCAGAAAAAACGCGTTCTACTTCGAAAGTAGCTGAAATCTGTACTCTCTGTCTTCGATATTTCTAGTCAGTTGTCCAATTTGATGCCAGAAAGCACCGTAACCTCCGTCGGCCTTGATTATGGCTTAATCCGCAACTTTGTAGTCAATAAAGTCGGTCTCTAAACAATCAAAATCTGCTGGAGACACAATTTGTGGAAAAAGCTGGGCAGTTCCGAAATTTCCGACTGTTCCACCGTAATTCTGTTAGTGGGTTTTAGTACTGACATGAGCTTCAGCACTCTGTTGCTAATAGGCATTCTTTTCTGGATTGCACCGACTGCATTGGTATAAAATGCAAGAACATCAACATAAAACTTTTCAACAGTCGATGGATCATCTACTTTTTTGCAGCTGTAGTTTAGTTTGATAATCAATGAATATTTTATCGCGTGATTTAAAGGTTGTACTTTCCTAGCTGTCCAGAAAGCTCTTACAGTTTATTAATAGCGCAAGGGATACCACTAAAAGAATTTAAAAATTAAAATTTGAATCAAGAAAATAGATAGCCTAACACAAAAATGATTTCTGATTTTTTTAAACATTGAGATTACACATTTTGTCAATTTTTTTTTTTACGGACGTCTTACTTTTTTTTACGGAATTTTACGGACAGGCAATTTTATGATAAATCTTTACGGACTGTCCGTAAAATTACGGACGGTTGGCAACCCTGGTTGGTAGAAATGTTGTCAGAAATAATGTAGCCAAGATTCCTACTCGATGTTTTGAACAGTATATCAGAACTAGCCACCTGAATAGAATTCGGAAGAGTCAAAGTACTGCGTGATTTATTGTTACAGAATAGGTGTGCTTCTGTCTTTTTATCATTCAGTATTCAGTTTGAGCTTGCTTAAAGTCATCCAAGACTTTACCTCACCAATGCACTCCTGCATCAATTGGACAGTGAAGTCAATATCAGAGGGATCAGTGTGAGTGTAAAGTTGAGTACCATCTGCAAATGATTGGCTTTTAACTGAATGCTTTTCTAGCATTGGCCTTGTATACCGGACCTAAAACGGAGCCCTGAGGCACACCATAAACCAAGTCAGCTCTGTAAGAGATACAGCCCTCTACTGATACCACCTGTGATCTGTTAGATAAGTATGACTGAAGGCAAGCCATAACTGAGCCAGAAATTCCAAAATAATTTGCAGGGTTTTTAGCAATGTTTGATGGTCGGCGGTGTCCAAAGCAGCACTAAGATCTAAGTGAACCAATATAGAGATTTTCACACTGCCTAGTGTAAGTAGGAGGTCATTTGTTACCTTTAACAGGGTGGTCTCTGTGCTGTGAGAAGATCTGTAGGCCGACTGATTGGGACTTAGAAAAGTGTTGTCGTTAAGACATGAAAAAAGTTGTTTTAAGACAAGTTTTTCAATGACCTTAGATACAAATCAAATATTGGATACAGGTCAATAGTTGTTTAAATTGTTTTGATCTAACCATTGGTTTTTTCAGCAAAGGTTTTATTACAGCAGATTTACATAACGTTGGAAAAGTACTAGATGTTAGACTTTCATTTACTATATGTGTTATTGTTGAGAGTAAAAGATCTAATGACTCAACAAATAATGGAGTGGGTATGGGATAAGGAGAACATGACGTTGGTTTAGATTTTAGAATAACAGCTTTGACCTCGTTTTCCGTAACAGGGTGGAACATTTCAAAGCTTGACCTCACAGCAAAAGAAGGAGATACATTATGTGGCAGTAACATCGTTCTGTCAAGCTCAGCCCTAATTTCGGCTATTTTGTTTGTAAAAAAATTACAAAATATATCTGGTTGCTGATGCAATGGATATACAGAGTGAAGGACAACATCTTTACCACTCCCTCTGAGGTTATTGCATACATGAAAAAACTGCCTACTATTACTACTTGTGAGTATTTTATTTCTATAGTACACAGTTTTTGCTTGATGTACAATGTTAGTTCGCTTGTCAGTGGAATAAATTTGCTTAACTTAAACTTTTAATTAAAAAATATTGTATTTTTAGGAAATATATTTAAATATAAGTAGTTCAATTATGTCAATGAATTTAAATTTTGTTATTGTTAATTAAGTAAAAACAATTTTGATTTTTTAAAATTATATTTTCCTTTAAAAAACTGCTTATTTTAAAGTTTACACTTTGAATTTTTTTTTTTTAAATGGAGAAGTTTATACTTAAAGAAAACTATTATTAAGAATTAATTATTTTTTAATAAATCGAAAAAGTGTTTAAACTTAAATTTAATTTTAATCGCCATTTTATCAATTAAGTTGGAGCATAAACCGGTTCTAACACATATTGTGTACGAGATTTAAAAAACTTCTATTGAAATTATTAAGAAGATTTAGGCTGTGGTTACACTGCACGCGAATTCGCTCATCTAGTATACGTGCGAACGCGCATCTGAAAAGTAATTTTTAAGGTGGTTACACTG
>MUZC01001579.1:4743-14974 GCA_002072015.1 Radix auricularia
GATGCTCAGTACCCGGACTGAAGTTCTACCGGAAACTACTTTGGATCTTCTCGATTTTATTGTTTCATATGGAGATGACGTATTTCCGAATCTGCGCATTTCACTTCAAATACTTCTAAAAATTGCTGTTTCAACTAAAAGCTGTGAGCGGTCCTTCAGCAAAGTAAACATTATTTTGTCTTAATTATGTGCTTCAATGGATCAAGATCGTCTGGATGATCTTGCACTCCTTAGCATCGAAAGAGAACACTTGAGAATATCAATTTTAACAGCGAGATTGACGACATTCAAATCAAGGAAGATCCATTTATTTTAGATTATGTCTATTCGAGTCATGTATAATTAGTAGAGTATTTTTTTTTCAAATAAATTGTATATAATCGTATAGAGAATTATTAGTCTGTATTGTATTTCATTAAAATATCATTTGCTTCAAAAAAATGAACCATATAAACCGTAAAATTTCAAATTTTTCTTGGGGGCTAAATGAGCCCCCAGAATTTTTCGGTCCGTCAAGGGGCGCAGAATTTGTGTCTTGCCCCCGGGCGCACAATACCCTAGCTACGCCACTGTTAATCGATAAATTAATCGCTAATTTCCGCAGCCCTAATGTTATGTCAATATACAATTTAGACACAAAGAACTGTACCAAAGTGAACAATGATTATTATTACTAACGCAGTAACAAACGATCAGTTAATTTGATATGTAACAGCACTAGCAGTCTAAATTTCATGAATGGTAATTTGGTTTTATTATTATTATTATTATTATATTTTTTTTGTAAGCTTACTGGCGGGCCACAAAAATTCACTTGATGGGCAGCGTGCGGCCCAAGGGCTGCGTATTTGATAACTCTTGTGTAGACGAAAGTTAAACCTTATTATAAACAAATGTAGGACGCAATAATCTTCTGTTAAGAAGGAGTGTCTGTAAAAAAAAAAAACAAATAAGATTTATACTTATGTTTATTTTATGTTTAAACTTTTGTTTATTTTATAGAAACTTATTTTTGAAAACCTTTTTTTTTTTTTTTAAATTTTAAAATATTTTCTAAAATAGAATTCCCAGATTTCTTTTTTATTTTTATTTAAAAATTATTAATTGGCAAATTTAAAAATACCTATTGTCGACAAAAAAGTTGGCGGTCAGATTACCAACTCAGGAGGCGAGTAATCAACTGGGTTAAAATATAACCACAATGAACACCCCCAAAACATGCCAATCAGAGTGAAAGATTTTATATATTTTTTAATGAACACTCCATGAGGAGAGAAAAACTCGTTAGAGAGAAAAAAAGTTTGTTTGTTTTTTTGTTTTTTTTTAAATTAAATTCCATTACATGTCAATGGATTAGTGCCCGAAATTTTGATGAGGTTCTGCATGCCGTCTGTGGCACGCGTGTCGTAGGTTCACCATCACTGCATTAGAGGAAAATTCATTTAAATTGATAATTGTTTTTTTTTAAAAAATCATGTTAAGCCTGGTCCCTTTTTGGACTCAGGACGTGTTAGCGCATTTTCGTATTATGTATCAGTACTTATATCAGCATTATGTAGTTATCAGTAATTGTGTTTAGATTTTAGACATATTTTTAAATATTTTCTTGTGTAATGAATATACCTCATAAATGAAACATTCTAAATTGTAATCAGCTAATCGCCCAAATACTCCGTCAATTGTTGTTTTATAGATCGTGGTTGCCAATCTTGTTGAAAGTAGTTGAATGTTGAAGCTTGTTTCGAAAAAGTTTTCAATTTCTGCCCCTGGGCCGCTAAGATCTTGATTGAAGTCACCACAAATGTTGACGTAAAACTCTCTAAACTTTTACACATATTCTAATAACGTCAACAAAAAAAAACGAATACTTTTGCACGCTTTCGCACCACTAACCAATAACTTTAACACCAAACACACCACCGTGCGCAACTCACAAGTTCCATTAAGTTACAATGACTTAAAGTCCTACGGAACTTCCAGGAGCTCTACTGCCACTACAAGAGGTCGGATCGAGTAACTGAGTGTTGATGCACAAATGGCAGGTCAGGACATACAAAAAACATATATACATCATGGGTCTAGGACTTATGGATGCTGAGATCTAGGGTGATGACAGACGGACGGACGGACGGACAGACGGACAAAACGGATACAATAGCGCATTCCACTTCTCGAAAATGCGCTAATGACTCAACTGCCTTTATAACTTCTCTCGGTAATTAAATTCGCCGCCAATTTTCTCTCATAAAACATTGATGAAACCACCCATGGGATCCACCCACGCGACCCACCCATGAGGCCCACCCATGATGCCCACCCATGATGCCCACCCATGAGGCCCACCCATGAAGCCTACCCATGATGCCCACCCAAGGATGCCCACCCATGATGCCCATCCATGATGCCCCCCATAATGTCCACCCATGATGCCCACCCATGATTCATGCCCACCGATGGCTCCTTTAACACGTCCGACTGAGACTCCTGCCTTAATAGTTGTTTTTGTTTCGCTCATAAAAGGAAGAGGCAAAAAAACACCCCCAGATAACAGCTTGCTTTTCCCCGAACGTCTCTCTGAGCGGCGTTCATGAACTTATTGATTCTAGAGCGCGTGTTGATGAAATAATTAATCACCCAAAGAAGGCCAATCTAAATCTAATACAGATGCGAGCAAAGTGTCTCGATGATGTCCCTTGATAAACCCCAGACGCTATATTTCACATTTTTCGACCCGCGCATTTTAGTCCAATTATGTATTGTTGTAATGCCGGTTGAGAAAGAATTATGCTGTGTGCTTACAGCGATAGGACGAAAACTAGTAAATACGCCCGTCTTTCACTAAGAGCAGTGGAAGGATCGTTTGTACTGTTTTGTGGGAGTAATTTATGAAATCTCATTATGTGTAATGGCACATCGTGATATGTCATCTTTCAGTAAGATAAAGAGAGAAATGTTGTGTTTTTTTTACTCTCAAAGAACTGATAGTTGAGCATCGGAGTGCTAACCAAAGTCTTACATCTGTCTTGCATTCTGTGTTACACTAACCCCAAATCTAAAGAAATCACGACTTTAAATTTGCCAACCATTCGGAAACTTGTATTTTCCCCCCCACATCTCTATTATTTATCTTTTTTTTAAAAAAGCCTCAAATTATTTTTCCCCATCTTCTATACTGTATCATTATGTTTTGTTGTGTTACCCCCCCCCCTCCCCTTCAAAAATATATCGTCTATAGATTATGTTGTGTTATTCTCTTGATGCTAGCTCATTCGTATATAATCTGGATAAGCGTAGGACGCAATAGTCTTCTGTATAGAAGGAGCTTCTGTAACAGATAAATAAGATATTCTTATTTAGAGATTCAATCGGAACCCGTTAAAGCTCTTCCGGTTTTTTAAAGAATTTAAAACTAGACCTGGTATTGCGCTTTCAATTAGCAAATTGTTTATTTCCAAATTTTAACGCGGCGAATTTAAATATACACATATTTCCTTGTTTTAAATACATTTTTCTAACTTTAACTTTGAGAGACGATCGTTTAAAAAAAGAAATAAAACAAACGCAACCTTCAAGCACGTTTTTTTATTTTCAAACAAGGCGCTCAGCAGCAATTTTTCCAGCTTTCAAAACCAAGTGTCTGGTTAGACTTAAATTATATCCCATAACAACTTACTACACATCATGGGCTCAAAGAAAACCATACAAGCACATGGAAATATACACATGGAAACACGTGTGTAAAAATTGTAAAATTTAGAAAATACACGCTTGAAATAAATACAAACATATGGCGTGGACGCTTGCTGTTTAACAAAAAAAAAATTGTTGGGCAAGTGTGTAGAATTTGTGGGGAGGCGGGGTGGGGAGGTTATAAAAATGAGAATAACTGAATTAACACGGGGCGCCGGGCATCAAGGGACACATAGCCGTGTGAGGGTAATTTGCCGCCTTAAAATCTTCTGGTATTATTTTCTCTACAAGGAGAGGGTAGGGTTAGGGGAAGGTTTGCAATTTCGTGCCATTGAGAGACAGCGATGATCTTCTGTGGGGAGTTTCGAGAGACGTGTACACGCATGTTTATTCATTAATACATAATATGTACATGTGCATGAACTGTCAACACGGGACTTAATTAACATATTACGGTGATTTTCGGTTCACAGCCATCCAAATAAGACCGATCATTTAATGATTTTATGCTTAATGTTATGCTTTTTTCACGTCTTCTAATTTGAATCGGATGTAGATAACAATCATGACGTCAATGTTTAGTTTCTGTAACCCGGAGTCTCCTCAAACCAGATCCGAGTGTCAAGTATTTGATTGACGTCACAGCTGAGTCGTGACAGCAACATTTTTTACTTCGATAATGGTCATGGTGAGACTGGGTTGTATGTCATGGTGAGACTGGGTTGTATGTCATGGTGAGACTGGGTTGTATGTCATGGTGAGACTGGGTTGTATGTCATGGTGAGACTAGGTTGTATGTCATGTTGAGACTGGGTTGTAGGTCATGGTGAGACTGGGTTGTACGTCATGGTGAGACTGGGTTGTAGGTCATGGTGAGACTGGGTTGCATGTCATGGTGAGACTGGGTTGTATGTCATGGTGAGACTAGGTTGTATGTCATGTTGAGACTGGGTTGCAGGTCATGCTGAGACTGGGTTGTACGTCATGGTGAGACTGGGTTGTATGTCATGGTGAGACTGGGTTGTATCACATGGTGAGGCTGGGTTGTATATCATGGTGAGACTGTGTTGTATGTCATGGTGAGACTGGGTTGTATGCCATGGTGAGACTGGGTTGTATGTCATGGTGAGACTGGGTTGTATGCCATGGTGAGACTGGGTTGTATGTCATGGTAAGACTGGGTTGTGTGTCATGGTGAGACTGGGTTGTATGTCATGGTGAGACTGGGTTGTATGTCATGGTGAGATTGGGATGTACGTCATAGTGAAGCTGTCAGGTCCAACTGGTGTGTGATCGTCTTCCTCAGTCGGCCTGTAAGACCAAGAACCAGCTAGCTGATTGGGCCAATGTTTGGACCCGTATAACTAGTCAGCTAGCGGATTGGGCCAATGTTTGTTCCCTCAAATTCCTACAGGCTCCTACCGCCAATCACTAATGGAGAAAAATTAAATATCATTTACATATTGAACAAATTCACGCGGACGTTCAAAACGAGTTATTTATGGTGCTGCATATTTTTCATCATTCAGTACTGTATTCCCACCTGGAAGTGTGTCAATCCTGCTAATCACTACTGTTACTCCTAAACAACATGGCACCGAAACGACGTCAGAACGTCCTTGGACCGACTTCGTTGCTCGTTAAATTATAAGCGTTGCAACTTAGATATGTTTTTTTAATTTACATTTATCTGAAAATAATCCCATTAATTTTAATAAAAGATTATTTCCTGTCTAGCTGTAGCGCGCTGGACTGTCGAACGGAGGCAAAAAAGGGTCACGGGTTCGAGTCTCGGTGCTGGCAAGGCCCCGGGGCATCGTGCTAGCAACACAATCCCTTGCTCGTTAGAGGTGGCTAAATGAAGGTTGTAAACGCTACTTCACTTGCCCCATAGGCCGTCATGGTCTGACAAGGGGTTCTTATATTTCCGGTCAAACAATATCCGCGGTTGATGTCAACCTCGCAAACATAGAATTATAACACTGCCCAACTTTGATTGACGGATGGCACTAAACGTTAGTGGGCGTACGTGGGTTACAATGTCAACGATGTCTAAAAGTTTTGGTCTGTTCGAGGTGTATTCAGAGGTGTATTCAGAAGTGTATTCAGAGGTGTATTCAGAGGTGTATTCAGAGGTGTATTCAGAGGTGTATTCAGAGGTGTATTCAGAGGTGTATTCAGAGGTGTATTCAGATGTGTATTCAGAGGTGTATTCAGAGGTGTATTCAGAGGTGTATTCAGAGGTGTATTCAGAGGTGTATTCAGAGGTGTATTCAGAGGTGTATTCGTGGTTAATTTCAAACTTTTCACTTCGGTGACTCACACTTACTGACATCTATACAGAAGATTATTGCGTCCACAGATCATGTTGGTCTGTTGGCAAGTCACGCAGCGTTCACACGCCACGGCTATGAGGGTTCCACGCAATGCCAAGCCACCTTTGTTTCACTGACTAGTGTTAGGGAAACGTTTGGAGCTAGTCGGACTCGGGGACACAATGCCTGCCTTCATGGAGATTCGAACCCTTGACCGTCGGTAGGCCAGCCGAGGCGCGCATGCCATTCGACCGTGTCCCTTACACGTCGACATAACATCATGTCACACACAACTCATTGGGTACATTTTGACGAATAAACTTTATTTTGAGCCTTCTTTTTATGCTGACGGAAGCCCAAGACATTTCCTCTCATAGCACCCCCCCACCTCACCCCCAACAAGCCTCTTGATAACTTTCCGTCTTCGCAAATCTTTCTGACATGGTCATCAGTATTAAATCATGTTATTAGAAATCATATTCATTGTATTTCTTGATGGAATCATGTTTAAAATGCTTTATATTAACTCGTGGAGTCTGGTTGAGCTTGATTGTTCGTTTGCTTGACGAAAAAACTTTGGATCAATTTTCAACCCACTTCCTCGTAAGCTAGCAAGCTGAAATATTGCAGACAGACTCGTGCCGAGGATAAAAATGATGTATCAAAATTTCAGATCAAATCGAAAGTACTGTAATTATATTATTGAATTTTTATATTATTTTATTTATCTCTATGTATTATGTTCATTTTTTAGATAGATTGTCGTGGTGCTTATTATGTTCAACAACCTTTCATGTCGCGCAATAAGGTGCGTATTATATTGACAATACTTTTTTAAAATATATTCACGACCGGTGCGCATTATATTAAACATATTTTACGAGACATTACTAAAATTTTGTATTTTCGGATTGTCTTGCGCTGCGTATTATTATCAACATCCTTATAGTTTTGTCTCGTATATAAAGGATTTAAAGTCAAAAACTTGTTTTTAACGTTTTTTATAAAAAAAATTAAATCGTTTATATTGACTTGAAGTGTGTCTGCTTGCTTGCTTGCCGAAAACCTTTAAATCGATTTTAACCCCTTTTCTCGTATGCTAGCGAGGTCAAATTTTGCAGGCAGACTCGTGCCGATGATAAAAATGGTGTATCAAAATTTCAGATCGATCGAATGTACTTTAGTAAAATTAATGAATTTTTAGATTATCTCTATGTAGCAAGTTTTTTTGTTGTTTTTTGTGCTAGAGTGTCGCGGTGCGTATTGTGTTGAACGACGTTTTTTATTCTTTCCTGTTGCGCGGTGCGGTGCGTACAGGAGCGGCGCTTGAGGGTGGCAACTGGGGCGACCGCCCCAGGCCCCGCGCTTAGGTAGGCCCCGCGTTTCAGTCCTGAACATGTCTCGTCCTGGTTAATAGCCTATACATGTAGAACCAAAGAGTGGATGGTAGACCGTATGCTGGAAACGATTGTAAATAAACGAAAGAGGCACTCTTGTAATCCTTTTTGAAGGTCAAATTCCGTAGCGTAGCTCTAGACGTCTTTGAAAGCATTACACCGCTAGCGGAAAATAGGTCAGATGTACCATTCAGCCAATCCCCTTTATTTGTGTACACGTCATTCACAATAGATTTACTAAAATAGTAATAATTTAATAAAAAGGTGACACGCGGTATTAAAATTACAATATAATCAAAATTTTTCATATTTTTAAATACCATAGCATACTGGTGCTTAGCGAGCTTTACTAGTACTCTGGCCCCGCGGGATCATTGCTGGCACTAGGCCCCGCGCTTACCTAACGCCGCCACTGGGTGCGTATTATATTGACAAAATACTTTTAATTAATTGCTAATCTGTCTCGCTTTGCGCACTTTGTTAAACATGTTTTATATCCCTTTTCCAGTGATCAAATCGAGCTGTAATTTAGCAGACTGTAAACTAGTAGTTGTTTTACTAGAGATCTAAATCCTTTATTTATGAGGCATAACTAAAATTTTGGATTTTAGGATTGACGTGCAATGCGTATTATAATGAACATACTTTTAGTTATATCTCGTATATAAAGGAATTTAAAAGTAAAAAACTTGATTTTTACAGGTTTAAAAAAATTATATATAGTGATATAAATTTGCGGTATATCTGTATTATAATGAACATACTTTTAGTTATATCTCGTATATAAAGGAATTTAAAAGTCAAAAACTTGATTTTTACAGGTTTAAAAAAATTATATATAGTGATATAAATATATATATATATATATATATCTGTAAGTGTATTTGCGAAAATGCGTATTTGTTCCCAAATTTTTTGTTAAGAATTATTATTTTTTGTCCGGGAACAGAATGTCCGGGAACAGAATGTCCGGGAACAGAATGTCCGAGAACAGAATGTCCGGGAACAGAATTCCGGGAACAGAATGATCGGGAACAGAATGTCCGGGGACAGAATGTCCCCGGAACAGAATGTCCGGGAACAGAATGTCCGGGCTGAAAGCAAAATTAATTTTCTAGACTTAGGTCCACCACTCTTGATTAACACGGAGAGCAAATTTTCGGGGGATTTATCTTTTGTCTATGGCCTCCGAGTTCTAGTATTGTACAGAATGAAAATGCGGGCCACACTCGTCTCCCGGCCCCGTGGTAATTGAGTTTGGGGAAATCTGGATCCTATTAAAAAGACTCATCAATTTATCGAAGCAGATGAACTTTGACAAAAGAATGCAACGGGCACAATTATTTTCAGCGCTAAAAAAAAAAAATATCGAGGAAACAAATTGCTGAAAAAATGTTGGCGTGAAAAATTTAACACGAGACAAATAAAATATAATTAAATTTAAAAAAAAAACACACACAAAAAAAACGGCAACATTTGTAGTCATGAATCTTAATGAATGAACCAAATTCACCCTGGAGTGAGTATATCCCCACACTTTAACTATATGATAATTTTTAACAGGTGACAGGTGTTATAATCCTTTCATTTTTAACATCGACATTCAAATTTTACATTACACATAACAGTTCCCTTGTGGTGTTTGTTTTTTGGGAGGATTATTCACAGCAGCTATCTGTTATTGTGATCTGGGTTATTTATAGCAACCTTAAGCCTGCAATGGACTGACAAAACGGATAATTAACGGAGGGATTATGGGATATTTTGTTTGTTTTTATCGCAAGTTTCAGCGGTATGACTAAACTCGCTGGTAGGTCGGTAACCGTGTGTGATCAGCGGAATGACTAAACTCGCTGGTAGGTCGGTAACCGTGTGTGATCATGATCAGCGGAATGACTAAACTCGCTGGTAGGTCGGTAACCGTGTGTGATCAGCGGGATGACTAAACTCGCTGGTAGGTCGGTAACCGTGTGTGATCAGCGGAATGACTAAACTCGCTGGTAGGTCGGTAACCGTGTGTGATCAGCGGTAGCAGGTGACTCTCAAAGTTAGCAGGCGTACGTGGGTTGCACTGTCATCGGTCAATTTCACAATATAGAACACGCTCTCCCAACATCAATGTACAGCACACTCTTCCAACATCAATGTACAACACACACTCCCAACCTCAATGTACATAACACTCTTCCAACATCAATGTACAAAACACTCTTCCAACATCAATGTACAACACACTCTTCCAACATCAATGTACAAAACACACACACCCAACCTCAATGTACAAAACACTCTTCCAACATCAATGTACAACATACACTTCCAACATCAATGTACATAACACTCTTCCAACATCAATGTACAACACACTCTTACAACATCAATGTACATAACACTCTTCCAACATCAATGTACAACATACTCTTCCAACATCAATGTACATAACACTCTTCCAACATCAATGTACAACACACTCTTCCAACATCAATGTACAACACACTCTTCCAACATCAATGTACAGCACACTCTTCCAACATCAATGTACAACACACACTCCCAACCTCAATGTACAACACACTCTTCCAACATCAATGTACAACACACTCTTCCAACATCAATGTACAACAAACACTCCCAACCTCAATGTACAACACACTCTTCCAACATCAATGTACAACACACTCTTCCAACATCAATGTACAACACACTCTTCCAACATCCATGTACAACACACTCTTCCAACATCAATGTACAACACACTCTTCCAACATCAATGTACAACACACTCTTCCAACATCAATGTACATAACACTCTTCCAACATCAATGTACA
>MUZC01001579.1:24044-26544 GCA_002072015.1 Radix auricularia
AAAAAAAAAGTCACATAAATTTTCTGAATACGTGCTTCTTTTCCCTGTAAGGGGTAAAGATGATTAAAATGTTTGGCTAATTATGTGAGAGATTAATGCAAAATAATCATCAAATTTGATGCTAGTGGCGGCGCTCTTCTGGGAATTTGAACTATTCCGACATACTTGTAGCTCTTCAATTTAAAAAACACGATTTCTTACGCAAACCGGAAGTGGACCAGCGAGAGTATACAGATGTATGTATACTCGATCGTCTACCGCTGCTATAATCAGCCTCTGGGAACTTCTGTACTTGGAGATACTAACAAATGTAGGCTACTGCTGTAATCAGCATCTGTCAACTCTTCTGTACTTGGAGATACTAACAAATGTAGGCCACTGCTGTAATCAGCATCTGTCAACTCTTCTGTACTTGGAGATACTAACAAATGTAGGCTACTGCTGTAATCAGCATCTGTCAACTCTTCTGTACTTGGAGATACTAACAAATGTAGGCTACTGTCAACTCTTCTGTACTGGTGGACTTTAAAGCAGCTGACCTTTTAATATCATTAGAACCCGTATACGCCACTATACTGTAGGATCATTTCCCAGGACTATACTCTTTTAGTCCCCGATCTCAAGATATCACAGGCACGTGTACCTTGGCTGACCTAATCAATACTCCCAATAATGAAGAGATCAAAGACCAATGAAAGCCTCTGTATAGATACTGATGGTGCCCGGTCGTTACAAAGTCCATGCTCCCTACCCAGTGGGACGAGTGTTATACCACGTCCACTCAACTAGTTTTGTAGCGGAGCAAATTAAGACCGATACCAAACTATGATGTACATCATTCGTGCATTAGTGTCAGAGGCGTCACTAGGGTTGGTGTCAAACGGGGCGGTAGCTCATGGTGTCATCCTCTCACGACTTAACCCCTAGAACTCCTCCAAGTTTTCCGGTGGCAATTGACGGGAACATACAGAATTTTACATTGTGGCGTCATCCCACTCATGTTGTCACCCGGGGCGGCCCACCCCACCGCACCTCGCTAGTGACGCCAATGATTTGTGTGATCTACTTACCGGGTGGAAACTGTCTAGCCAGTAGTAGGTAGTCTATTTAAAATACATCATACACAACAGAATGGTTTAATGAAATCAATAAATTAAACGTTTCGTCTTCGTTTTGATCACGCAATACATAATTTGTGTATCTTGCTATTTCAAAGCTTTAACGCAGTCCTATTCTATATGAAATATTTACAGAATTTAGCACATGAAATAAATTAATTAATTAATTGATTTTTTTTTTTTTTTTTAAATCATTAAATATATGATTGATTCGTGAGATTTACACTTAGGCTAAACACCGCTTAGTTATTGACCGCGCTAGTTCACCTGGACATTGCATCGGTGCCGAACGCATAAATTCCGCTCATGAACTAAAAATAACTTTGAGCGCACCATTATCGTTGACAAATAATTGCTTTGGACACATTTTTGGATTGGCATTAAAACCAAACGCCAATACGGCACCTCTTGATCTTGAGTGGCCAGCTAGGGTGGTTTTTTTTTTTTGCTCCGTTGCCAAAAAATAGCCCGTGTGTGTGTGTGTGTTTGTGTGTGTGTGTGTTTGTGTGTGTGTGTGTGTGTTTGTGTGTTTGTGTGTGTGTGTGTGTGTGTGTGTGTGTGTGTGTGTGTGTGTGTGTGTGTGTGTGTGTGTGTGTGTGTGTGTGTGTGACTACAGTTGTCGTCAAAGTTAGTCCACGTATTGATTCCCGTGTTTGCCACAATGGGGGAGTTGTTCAGACCGTAGAGCTGACGATTATCGGTTACATTTGGGCCCCGCGCTCTGATAATTTTGTTATCGTTTACAATTAAAGATAGTATTGTGCTGTGAAGATACGGGCCCACACTGATGTTATGAATTCCACTGATAGTTTTCTACGGAGCAGATTTTTTTTTTTTGTCGTTTTTTATTTATGGACCTTCAAAGCATATTCTCATAAAACTAAAACCCCGGACTTGATTGGATTACTCTATTTAAAAGTTTAATTTATAAAATACATTTTTATTATTTATTCGGCTAAGCCCGACTTGCTGTTCCCAAAAGGCTTATATAGTATAGCAATTAACTCTGTGTTCTCTTCCTTTATTATTTAGGCTAAATTTTCTAGAATTTTTATTTCTTAATTTAGGGTAGGTTTAGTTATAATTGTGAATATAGGGTTAGGGTTAGGTTTAGTTTTAGAATTTTAATAGTTGAATTTTCCAATTTTTTTGTAATGTTGCATATCAACAAAGATGGCGGCCATGTAAAGTGGGAACGTTAAGGCGGATTTTACCTTTTTTTAAAATTTATTTTTTTTTAAATTTTTTTTATTTTACTAATCTTTTTTTAAAAATTAAATTAAAAGTTATTTCTGGACATAGAAATTCATCATAAACATTAGCATAAAAACCATTATGGGGTAAAAGCGAAGTATGTCGACCTTGACGTCACGGTCATGGCG
>MUZC01001579.1:31544-44773 GCA_002072015.1 Radix auricularia
TAAACGTAAGCAAGCCGTCTTGCTACTAATCCCGGCATCGTTGGGTCTGGGCGTCTGCTTGTTCAGTAGAAAACAGAGGGGGGCTATGGGTCCAGTGACAACTATCGTCCATTATGTACAAAATGTTATTCATGGAAGACGATCAGATGCGCTGATTTAGTTGAAAAGTGTGGACGGAGAGATAATGTTGAGGATAGAAGAGAAAAGACGGAATTTTTGAAAAAATAAAAAATCTTTACTGGAATTAAAATACTTAAGGAAATCTTCTGAAAAAAAGTTTTGATAAATAAGTTATTTTCATTGCAGGAGATCTTAGTCCTACGCTCTTACAAGGACGCTTAGACCGTGATAGTCTTTCGTCAATTGACGCAGCATTCCCAGGGCACAGCTATGAGGGGATCGTGTGGCACAATGCCCAGCCGTCTTTGTTTCTTTAACAGTGTAAGATGTCCATTCGGAGCTGGTGTGTGGGGGGGGGGGACTCAGGGACACCCTTAGCCTCGGTAACAAATCACTACCTTCACATAGATTCGAACAAGTAACTCTCGGTACGCCAGCCAAGTGCGCATGTCGCCCGACCAGGTGACCACCGCTTAAAGTATACAATTTAATAAAATTATACAAGTATACAAATAGCTCTTAAGTTTTTATATTTACTGTTTAAATTATTTTCATTTTATTTTTTGGTAACTAATATACAATAATGGTTTGTGAAAAACATCTCCACCTCTCCCTCACAGAAATGTATTGACACATTTCTTAAAGTAATTCTTTTGCTCTCATCTCCTTTCAATCCATTGTCCAACACCTTACAAAAAGTTGACTCAGCTAAGTATTCTGGAACAAATCTCCCCCTCCCCCCCCACCCTACATTACAACCGTTCCACATTATAAAAGTTCCACATTATAACAGTTCCACATTATAACAGTTCCACATTATAACAGTTCCACATTATAACAGTTCCACATTATAACAGTTCCACATTATAGCAGTTCCACATTATAACAGTTCCACATTATAACAGTTCCACATTAAAACAGTTCCACATTATAACAGTTCCACATTATAACAGTTCCATATTTTAACAGTTCCATATTATAACAGTTCCACATTATAACAGTTCCACATTATAACAATTCCACATTATAACAGTTCCACATTATAACAGTTCCACATTATAACAGTTCCATATTTTAACAGTTCCATATTATAACAGTTCCACATTATAACAGTTACACATTATAACAGTTCCATATTATAAAAGTTCCACATTATAAGTTCCACATTATAACAGTTCCACATTATAACAGTTCCACATTATAACCGTTCCACATTATAACAGTTCCACATTATAACAGTTCCACATTATAACAGTTCCATATTATAACAGTTCCACATTACACATTCTACAGTTGTTGGTCTCCGCACGTCATCCAGTCCCGTGCTGAAACCACCAGTCGCCACAGATGGTCAGTGTCATTATTTGTCACTCACCATTTCAAGACAGGTATAGACTAACCCGGTATTTGACTGAGCTTTGACAGGCATTGACTCACCCGGTATTTGACTGAGCTTTGACAGGCATAGACTGACCCGGTGTTTGACTGAGCTTTGACAGGCATTGACTCACCCGGTATTTGACTGAGCTTTGACAGGCATTGACTCACCCGGTATTTGACTGAGCTTTGACAGGCATAGACTGACCCGGTGTTTGGCTGAGCTTTGACAGGCATTGACTCATTTGATAGTTGACTGAGCTTTGACAGAGGCAACTTAAACTGGTGCATGCTAGTCCCCTAAGGTCCACCTCTGAAATTTAAATGTAAGACTGGACACAGAGACGTAAGTAGTGGGGTGGCAGGGGTGTGTGCGGACTGCACCGTGTGGCACCAATTACAAGGGGTGATGCCAACACATAACATCATGTATATGTTGGTTATTTGGCACTGACAGACTCAGAGAGGTCATGAGGGGTGACACCATCAACTAACCCACTCGGTGACACCATCAACTAACCCCCTGGGTGAAACCATCAACTAACCCACTGGGTGATACCATCAACTAACCCCCTGGGTGACACCATCAACTAACCCACTGGGTGACACCATCAACCAAACCACTGGGTGACACCATCAACTAACCCACTGGGTGACACCATCAACTAACCCCCTGGGTGACACCATCAACTAACCCCCTGGGTGACACCATCAACTAACCCCCTGGGTGACACCATCAACTAACCCACTGGGTGACACCATCAACTAACCCCCTGGGTGACACCATCAACTAACCCACTGGGTGACACCATCAACTAACCCACTGGGTGACACCATCAACTAACCCACTGGGTGACACCATCAACTAACCCACTAGATGACGCCAATTCTATAGTGACGCTTTTGACTAGTCATATGAAAAGTCCACCTTTGTAAGTTAAACTTTTGCTTTGACATACGTTACGTGTCATTTATTTGTCGAGAGTGCACCTTTCCCACCCCTACCCCCACTCCGTCCGCTCATTCCTCTATGCTCTGCCGTAGCCCAGCTGTCAACAGTTCTATCGATTTGATGTAAAACTACAAGTGAGAAATTAGTGGAAGTGTTCTCTATGTGAGATATGGGCCAACTATGGGGAGCGATAGTATGGATAGGAACCTGGGCCAAATGTGTGGTATGATATTATAGATATAAATGTGGGCCAAATGTTTGGTATGATATTATAGATATAAATGTGGGCTAATGTGTGGTAAGATATCTATGTATTCTATCTATATATAAGACCCATTTGTTGTCTGTCTGTCTGTTCCCTAATAACTCAAGATACAGACAACCCAGTAAAGTGAAATTTGGTAAACGTACACACAATCATATGGGGAAGGTTCTTAAATAGGTTTCGTTCCATAAATTTACACTCATTGGCGCCGGGGGCCCAAAAACTTTTTTTCCTTACTTTTGGAAATTATTGAGCAGACTCTCCTGGCAACAATGGCGAAAAAAATAATAAAATTCTCACTTATGTGGTGCCGGGGGCCCAAATGTATTTTTCTTAAGTGGGCTATATTAACAAAATGCAGACAACGAAATACAATCACGCCTCAAGAAAGATCAGGTTTCTGATTAGATGGAAGCATGAAATATTAGGAAATTGTTGAGTACACCCCCGCAGTGGTAACAGGTGAAAAAATATTTAAATTATCACTTACTGGGAGCCGGGGGATCAAATGTAGTTGTTTTTTTTTTATATACGCTATATAAATACTGAAAATCCCCCATTCGACTATTTCCCGTGTAGGTAGAAGAATGAATCTTTTGGAAGTTGTTAAGTACACTCTCCTAACGCTAATTTGCAAAAAAGAATTTTAAACTTCCCCCTAATTGGGGGCCGGGGGCCCAAATGTAGTTTTTTTCTTATATTAAAAACTCACTCATCACTAATTCTCAAATTTACCGTGTAGGTAAAACCATGAATCTTTTGGAAATTCTTGAGCATACTGTCCCGACAATAAGGGCAATCGTTCCATAAATTCCCACTAAGGGGGGCCGGGGGCCCAACAACGTTTTTCTCCCGCAATTTGAGGTATATAAAATTGAAAATAACTAATTCTCCTATCTCCCGAGTAGACAGAAGCATGAAATTTTAGGATATTGTTTTGTACATTTCCCAAAATATAACAGGCGAAAATATATTTAAATTATTAGTTTCTGGGGTCCAGGGGTCCAAATGTTGTTTTTTCCCCATATGAGCTATATGAAAATTGAAAATCACTAATTCTCTTATTTCCCGTGTAAGTAGAAGCATGAAAGTTTGGCAAGTTGTTAAGTGCACTCTACCGACGCTAATTTGCAACAAAAAAAAAGTATTTAAAATTCCCACTCTTGGGGGCTGGGGGCCAAAATATAGTTTTTATATTAAAAACCGTCTTATCTTTTATTCTCAAATTTACCGTATGCGTAAAGACATGAAACTTTTGGAAGTTATTGAGCACACTCTCCCAACAAAAATGGAGAAAAAGTCTTTTAAAATTTTCACTCAGGGTGGGGCTGGTGTGCCCAAATGTATTTTGTTCCTTAAATGAGCTGTATTTCACATCTCCAATGGTAAAAGGTGAAAACATATTTAAATTATGGGGGCGGGGCCCAATGTAGTTTTCTGCTTTATATGAGAGATATAAAAAGTGAAAATTACTAATTCTCCTATTTCCCGTTGAGGTAGAAGCATGACACTTTGGGAAGTTGAGCAATACATATCCTCAATGGTAAGAGGAGTAAAAAGAAATCAATTCCCTGGGGGCCGGGGCCCAAATGTATTTGTTCTGATATAAAAACAGACTCATCACTTATTCTCTAATTTTCGGTGACGGTAGAAGCATACAAGTTTTGAAATTTGTTGAGGAGGCACTCACGACGAAAATTAACAAAGAAAAATATTAAAACTCCTGTTCATGAGGGGCCGGCGGCCCAAATACGTTTTTTCCTTACATGGGCTATATAAAATTTTAAAACCACTAATTCTCCTATGTCCGAGTATGTAGAAGCATGAAATTTTCGAAAGTTGTTTAGTACACTTCTGCGATGGTAACAGGCGAACAAAATATTTATAACACTTATTGGGAGCCTGGTTCCCAAATATAGTGTTGTTGTTTTTTTACTCATATAAGCTATATAAAAGTTGAAAATCTTTAATTCTACTATTTGGAATAATGGGAATTCGGAAAGTTGTTAATTACACTACCACGATGGTGCAGTCTTAACTGGTGTGCCAGACTCTTGGGATTTCTGGTATAGACTTGCAGACACTATTCTTTCTGATAGGCCATTGTATTTGACCTGCTTTAAGATAAATGTACCCTTTTACTTCATGCAAATAAACGGTATAGTACGCTTCTACAGAAAACCTCATTTAAAACCCGTGAGAAGCCGGGTACTTGCCTCTAGTTATAGATATAAATGCGGGCCAAATGTGTGGTATTTTAGTACGGATTGAAGGGGTACGGGGTTTAACTTGGTACCCACTATGTGCTATGCTAATACTGAATGAGAAGGTACTTGCTGATGGCCAGATATCTAGTACGAAGATTAGGGAAGGCAAGATGTACATTGGGGTCCATCCATAACGTACGTCACGCTCTAGAAGGGGGGATGTAAGAAAGTGTGACATTTTGTGACTGGGTGAGGGGGTGTCCGGCTATGCTTGACGTTACGGTGTTTTATAGTAAATTTTAATTATTTTGTTAATAAGTTTTTTTCGAAAGTGTGACGTACTTTTTAAAGGGGGGGGGGGGGCGTTGGGGGTCTGAGATTCGTGACAGTTTATGACAGGGGGTTAAAAATTCTCAAAAATAGTGTGACGTTCTTTTTGGACGGCCCCTTGACGGAAGTCACAGTAGAAACAGGTTTGTCAAAGTTTATATGCGATTTACTTTTTACCAAGAAACTTGTGCGGAGCAGTTGCCTAATAAATATAAATGAATTTCGCTAAAGTAACAAATTTGCACAGGTTAAAAAATAAACACAACGAAGATTGCATTCCCTTGTAAAAAAAAAAATGAGTATTTTTTTAAAAGCTGACCGGATTGCATATCGTAGGACACTAATATTTCATTTCTTTCAGGGGGTTGCTATTTCTCTAAGAGTTCATTCCCTTTAATGCCCTGCCGTCTGCAACGTTTTATATATCGTCGCTGAAAGCGGAGATTTCTCTCCCTCTTGCGTGTCTCTCGTGGTTCGCCGATGGATATCTAACATCTTTACAAACAATGCCTTTCCTTTAAGATTCATTTCACCCAATTTTACAACGACTGGCATAAACAAATCAAAACTTATGAAATAGGTTTGAAAATAATTTTTTAATGGTTCACTTTGATGATATTTTCCCCCGGGGTAATGTATTGGCCGCTAAGTCGGTGGAGCTGAGAAGCTAACGATGAAGATGAATTGCCATTGCGGGCAAGTGAGCTCTTAAAATAACGACGTCACCAGTGAATCGAGGGGAGAGTGTCGGTTGGGGGTTGGGGTGAGGGCGGGGAGATGGATGTATTTACGAGAATTTTCCTTTCGTGAACAAAATGAGGGGTAGGACTGCAAACAGGCTTATACAAAATTCAATGGAAAAGACGTAAACAAGGTATGGGTTAGCCTGACCGGACGTAACAAAACAGCGAACGTTTCGGCAAAGAGCCTTTTTCTTTGGATACTTCGGATTCCACCGCAGCTAAGTTCCTTCATTTTTCATTTTTTATTTTTATTTTCGTTTTGTTTGTGTCTTGTATGTTCGTTGATAAAGGCTCTTTGCCGAAACGTTCGCTGTTTTGTTACGTCCGGTCAGGCTAACCCATACCTTGTTTACGTCTTTTCCATTGAATTTTTCCTTTCGTGAAACTTGAAATATCAGATGATATCTGGATAAAGTGTTACATAACCTCCATCCACATCTTTACACATCGAACCAAGTCTGCAACATGTAGTTTGACAACACTTGGGAAGAGTCTTTGAGGTAGTGGATATGGAATCGATTTGTAAAAATTTCGCACGGGGATAGTCATTTAAAGTACCCAAGTAATCTATTATCTTCTTGGAGCATGGTACCTTCTACGTCACAATATAATTTTCATGTACTGTTATTTGGTGTACTCATTTATACCAATTGTGTATTATTATACTAGAATGGTATACTTTCACTACTGATCATCTCTTGTTTGCTGTAGCTACTTTTAAAGAAATGTGTAGGAATCGTCCTAAATTAATGTAAAAACTCCAAATTTCAAAAGTGTCATAATGTACACATTGTTGACGTCATATTGTACACATTGTTGACGTCATATTGTGATCATTGTTGACGTCACATTGTACACATTGTTGACGTCACATTGTACACATTGTTGACGTCACATTGTACACATTGTTGACGTCATATTGTACACATTGTTGACGTCATATTGTACACATTGTTGACGTCATAGTGTACACATTGTTGATGTCATAGTGTACACAATGTTGACGTCATATTGTACACATTGTTGACGTCATATTGTACACATTGTTGACGTCATATTGTACACATTGTTGACGTCATATTGTACACATTGTTGACGTCATATGGTACACATTGTTGACGTCATATGGTACACATTGTTGACGTAATAAAACAGCAGAATAGCTTACGAAAACGTTGTTTTAATATTTTTTTAATATATTTTTTCATGGGACAAATTTTAACAAAAAATTATATTATATTTATTATATGTATTATGATATGCACTTTTTTAGAGAGCGAGAGAGAGAGAGAGAGATTTGCAATATATTTATACGGGGGGGGGGGGGGGGGAAAGCTTCGTCGAGGCATTTTGTGGGTAGAGATTTAGGAAATAGTTGTTCAACTAACTTACACTGGTTAAAGATATACATGAAATACCTGTTATAAACATAGATAGAGATAACTCGTATAGATTTAGATAGAAATAAGAAACACACGTTAAGTCTTTAAGACTGACAAATATGAAATAAAACTGAGTTTTCTCAGCACATTTCATAGCCAGCGCCGTAGCGAGAGAACAGATTACGCTCTAAGTTCTAAATCAAAGTTCTAAATCTAAGTTCTAAATCAAAGTTCTAAATCAAAGTTCTAAATCAAAGTTCTAAATCAAAGTTCTAAATCAAAGTTCTAAATCAAAGTTCTAAATCTAAGTTCTAACTCAAAGTTCTAAATCTAAGTTCTAAATCAAAGTTCTAAATCAAAGTTCTAAATCTAAGTTCTAAATCAAAGTTCTAAATCTAAGTTCTAAATCAAAGTTCTAAATCAAAGTTCTGCTTCAGATTTATAAATCAGAATATTACGGAGAACGAAAAATCATCATCGTATAGAGATTCAATTCTAAGATCTAAAATTTCGTATTCTTTAATAAGACAAAAAAAAATTGTTATGCTTCAAGAAATTGTTTCAGAAAATATTAATTCTATTTTGAGTTTTTATATATTGGACATTTTTGTATAGAACTTAGCCTAAAACACACACACACCCCTTCCTCCAATGCGTTGAGTTTAGTGTTTCCTACTCTCTTGTTAGGCCCCCGCATTGTTCCAGAAGAATCCATTCAATTAACCATACTCTCACCGGGTTTCTGTGTCTCCGGGTTTTTTCTTGCCCATAATAGAAATCTGTTAGCCCTTTACAAAAGAGCCCTTGTAGGAAATGATTTAATATGACCATTGAGCCACAATATTTCAATACGTTGATCGATCTTGATGGCCGAGAACTCAAGCTCGTATTTCACCCCATTTATTTCCCTTGCAGGTGAGGCCCTCCAGCATCGAGGTCAGCTACACTCTAAATATGGTGCCAGAAAATGGAGTTGGGGGAAAATGTCATATTTTTTTAAGCTGAGGACGTTGGCATCAAGTGAAAAATACGGTTAGTAACTGATGATATTTCTTTAAACATGGCCAAAGTTCCTTTCAGAATGAGCTGTCACCTTCGTAGAAGTATCGATTTTTTTCGAGATAGGGAATCTATTACTGGTGAAAGCGAAAAATGACCTGCGAAATATAGAGAAAATGTTTTGATTTGAAAGTTAATTGAACATTTTAACCAATATTTGAAAAACCACGACAGCAACCAAAAAATGACCAACCTGACCACTCTCCAGCCGACTGTCTCTCAAGTCATCAGCCTCCCAGATTGGATCAGAGCCCTCTACACCATTTACCTCGTTTTGATCCTCGTCGTTGGCCTGCCCGGCAACATCATCATCGCCGTCGTCTACGGCAGGACGGCACCCAAGACGGCCTGTGATTGGCTCATCTTCACCATGGGCGTCACCGACGCGGTCGTCTGCCTGTTCTCGCCGATGCTGCACCTCAGGTCCGAGTTCGAGATCGAGATCCCGTGGCTGAGGGGCGTCTGGTGCGGTCTTGACCACTGGCTGCAGTACACCGCCATGATCGCGTCCCTCATCATCCTGGTCGTCGTCGCTGTCGACCGCTACGTCAAGATCTGCAAGCCCGCGCTCCACTCCCTGACTCCGACCATGGCCCGCCACGTCTGCGGCTGGTCCATCCCCGTGTCCGCGGCGCTCTGCCTGTTCCCCACCATCGACAGCTTCAAGGACGACCTCTGCGTTCACGCCCGGGCGCGCGCGATGTCCAAGCCGACGAAGATTTACTACACGTGCGTGTTCTGCGTCTTCGTGCTCAGTTTTTTCCTCGTGACCTTCGCTTACTTCAGCGTGTGCAGGCGGATCGGTGAGAAGGTCAAGCTCAAGCAACGGCTTCTGGAAAATGACGGCCTCGCCCCCAAGGCTGCGGCCCAAACCGAGGCTCGCGTGCTCGATCCCGGCAGCGAGTGGTGGAAGATGAACCTCAGCTGCTGCAACTCCTCCTCTCCCGACAATTTAAAGACAGGCTCTCAAACAGACCCCGAGTCGGGTAAACCTTTTGGGTCTGGCGGTGATTGTAGCGACGAGACGTCTATTAGGTACGACTGCGCTGCCTCGCTCGACAGAACGTTGAATTCCAACCCGGGGCTCTATCCTAAGATAAACGTCCAGCGACCGAGCAACGACCAGACTTCCGGAATTCAAACCCACGTCAATCAGCCCCGGCCGTCGATCAACAAGTTCACTACGCTTCCTACACAGCGGGACAGCTGTACTAAACAGAACTACGGCGATGGTATCATTACCAACCACACCGGCTTATATCAGATCACACAATCAGGGATTGTGAACACAATCAATCAACAAAGTTGCGCGCGGACCGCCGACCTGGACCAAGTAAAAAGTTGCGATCATGTGTTGCGGAGAAGTTCGCATGATTTAAAGGACGTGAACTCCGAAAACTGTTCGTCCTCACCGGCAGCGGAGAGCGTGCGGCTTCCCTCCCTTGAGGAGTATTCTAACCATCGAGACTTGGGAACTGCCAGCGGTCCGCGATCAGAGGGCGAACACCGCATCAATTATTCATGTTCGCATGAAATTTCATCACCACGGCGCTCGGCGTCCGCGGACGTTCCGGCGATAAAAGGGCCGGCGAGTGGGAGCGGAGTGGGGGCTTGTAAAAACCAGGACAACGGGCCAGCAGACGCCGGGTCATATTACTCGGCTCAAATCGGCAGAGGGGGTCAACTCTGGGGAGGTCGTTTTTACAGTAACATCCAGGAACACGACTCGGCGTCGAACCTTAAACCCGGAAGTCCTCAATACTTGCCATGGTTACGGCCCTTTTTTTTGCCGGGCGCGACCGAACTTAAGTCGATAAAAACCGCCGGTCAGCCTCGGCCAGCTCATTCCAACAAAGAACTCGCCTTCCATCCTTCGCATAAGTCTATGAACGATCTCTGCACCAGCCTTGCGCCAAACATAATGTTTTCACATTTCCAAAGCGGCATTTTTAAATTTCACGCTCGCAAGATGGCCGCGATCAAACTCCGCCGCTCTTACTCACTTTCGGTTTTGGAGTTCCGGGAATACCCGGAAATTCGAAAATCGGCAACGCAGCAGAACGGGGACCTCGACACCGGATGTGAGTTTGGAATCGACGCCGGGAAGACGGGCGATACCCGGGTTCGTTTGAATTACGTCGAAGCAGACGACGTCATGATGGGTTATGACAACTCAGGGACAAACGACACGGTGTTTCGGTTCGATGCTGCTGGCATCAGGGAGAGGCTGGGTGGCGATGCTCCGGGGGTTGACTTCGGTTCTTCATACCACGAGGGTGACCTTGAACTCCAGAGCTCCGCATCGTACAACACCAACAAAAGCCCCGACACCTTGTGCCCAGGTGAGGCAAGCCCCCGTCTCCAGTCCGAGGCGTCACCACCGCCCACGTCCGAAACCACCAAGCCGTTCTGCTACCAGAACGGGGTTCAGGGGATCTCAAACGATCAAATCAACGAGAAACCCGACGACCTCCTCGTCCCGCCGTCCCCCCTTCCCAAGAGCGTCCTCAAGCCCACGGGGAGCATTTCGTCGCGGACCTCTGGCGAGTCGACAAAATCGCCCACCTTTGCGGCCCCGCTCCCGAAGATATCGCCCCGCGAGATGGACAGCGAGCTGGACGACGACGAGGAGGCGTTGAGTGACATGGCGACCACGATATTCCTGGCCAAGCTGAGGCGTCACAGGAGTCAGGGCTCCAAGACGTCAAAGAGTTCGGTCAAGTCCACGGGGAGCAGACGGAGGTTCGCCAGAGAGAGGCAGGTACGTTTCTTTACTTACCTCATCCTCGAATATTTCTTTACTTACCTCATCCTCGTACGTTTCTTTACTTAATTATCCTCGTACGTTTCTTTACTTACCTCATCCTCGTACGTTTCTCTACTTACCTCATCCTCATATGTTTCTTTACTTACCTCATCCTCAAAGTAATAAAAACAGGCAATTGATTTTGTCTTGTTCTTAAGATATTTTTAAAAAGTAGTTAGCATTAAAAATTAGTTAAATAACGTATTTAAGTTTAGGCACTTGGATGAAAATTTCAAATTAAATTTAATTTAAAAATGTAAAAGTAATACAGATATATAGAAATTGTTTGATGATTTTTTAAAAAAAAACCATAAAGATCATCTTTTTATCCCAAGTCGTTCAAGAGTTATGATTTTTTTTTCTAAGACCTCATAATCATTTTTTTCACTATGTTGCTTTCCTACAAATTTTGTGCCCTTTTATGGCATATTACAGAATGCCCATAATTTAAGTATTTAATTTAATTTAATTTTAAAAATATATTATTGTTAGGAGAGATATTTAAATATAAGCAGTTCAATATAATGTCAATAAATTAAAATTTTGTTATTGATAATTAATTTTTTAAAATGTTTTTATATCAATGTCCTTATAAAACAGGTTATTTTAAAGTTTACACTTTCACAATCTCTTTTTTAAATGGAGAAGTTTGTACGTTAAAAAAACCCCCCTATTATTGATTATTAATAATTACAGTAGAAGTCCGATAGTCCGGCACGCTCGGGACCGGCTCCGCGCCGGACTATCGGAAATTCCGGTCTATCGGGCGGTGATCCTTCTTTTTAGTGTAGGCTTTGCCGTAAAACAAATGAACTATATTTCTTTTAATGTCATAAATAGTTGATGAGCCAATATTAAACTCATTCATTAAAACTTTTCTATGCTCACCTTCTTTTTTTAGCCGTTTGATGATTTCTAGTTTCTGATTGAGAGTCAGTGTTACGTGTTTTCGTTTCTCTCCTTTTGAACTCGAAGGTTTATGTTTTAAAAACATGGTCACTGTAAAGTTAGAACGAAACTCACTTTGTTTATAAAAAGTTTCAAAACTTACGAACGTATTACAGTAGAGAGTACTGAGACACAGTTTACTGCGACTTAAATAAAATATTAAAAAATAAAAATTAAAAAAAGACGCTTCGGCATTGATTAACTGTGCTGCACTGCCTGTATTTATTGTGACAGCTGAGACTTTCCGACCGCTAATTGTTTCCGAACAATACCGAGCGCTTCCAGATGATCCCGAACTATCCCGGAAACTTCCGTATAGCTCTCGGGCGTTTTTATTTGCTTTAAAGACACACTTTCGGAGAAAATTAAAATTATTTTCTGAAGCGATGCCGGACTATAATAATAATAAATAATAATAAAATGATAATTTATATAGCGCTGTATCCCAGCAAGGAGCCGGGCTCACAGCACTTTACATGGATATAACAATACATATATTAATAAAAGAAACATTCATATCATACTAACTACATAAAAGACAATACGTTTTACATCAGCTACGTTAATCATTTAAAGAAATGTTGTTTCCTTAATTTTCAAAATAAATTTTAAAAAGATGTGTCTTAAGTGCAGTCTTGAATGACATAGAAGTTGAAATACTACGGATGTGTAATGGAAGAGAATTCCATTGTTTGGCTGCACAAAAAGAGAATGACCTTTCGCCAAATGTTTTAGCTCTTGTCTTAGGAATACAGAGAATGCGTGTATCTGCAGAAGAGCGTAGCTGACGACTTGGTGAGTGGACTGACAAAAGTTCAGTAAGATCGGGCATTCCGGACTGTTGGATGCCGGACTAATGGACTTCTACTGTAAATATTAATTAAAAAATCGAAAAAAATGGTAAACATTTTCTTTAATTATTTTCACTATTTTATCGATTAAAAATTAACCGATTCAATCAAGAAATTAGTCGGTAATTTCCGCAGCCCTAATATATATATATATATATATATATATATATATATATATATATATATATA
>MUZC01001580.1:9828-54603 GCA_002072015.1 Radix auricularia
GCGGCAAATTTTAGTTCTCCCCCGGGCAGCACATACCCACACTACGCCGCTGAGTTGTCTGCTTTGATTTTTTTATTTCCTTGGATTGAAAGATTAACATTATCTTCAGAGGGATTTTTAGAAACTGTTGGTTCCTTTCGGCTATCCTCCGAATCCCAGTCCCAAATTAATGTGTGTGTGTTATCACATGGATATGCTTAATTACTTACAGAAACATCTCGGTTATAAACAATTACGAAATTGTTGACTTTATTTTGTTAATTAGTAAATATTTAAAAGTATTTTCAAAATTATATTAAAAATGTATGACAGGTTAATCAGCCGCTCTGATAATTAATTACACCCGTTATCTTACTTTCACCGCAACTGGCTCAACAGTTACAAACGAACCTTTTCGTCAGCTGTTTGCAAATGCTGTGTGACAATTACAATATTTAGTATTTGGTGATTGGTTATCGGAAAATTAATAACACCTGTGCTGTGTTAATGTAATTTAATTTTTATTAAATCTTCCTCTTTTTAATTTTTAGTGTAAAATAATTTGGGACCGGGATTCGAAGGATAGCCGTTCATTTCTGTTCGCTATCTAACGATTTCATGAACTCATTGATTCTATGGTTCATCTTCTGAAGATTTTACAAAAAATATTTTAACTTTGTCCCCTAAATGTTTGATGAACTGTTTAGTTGTCCTGTTTGTCATATGAAAATTTACGATATAACTAACATCGGAACATGTTTGCTTTGATGATTTGGGCCCTACTTTTTATTTGGCTTTTGGTTTCCTCCATGCCTTGTGTGTTTTCTGTAAACGTGTGTGTGCGTTTTTGTGTGCAGTTGTGTGTTTTGTGTCATGTTTCAGTTGGGAGGGGAATGGGGCATCCTGTCACCATGTGCTAAGTTTTTTTCTCGTCCTTGACCTCAAGAGTTGACCAGATTCTGTTGTTTTTCTTACTGATTGGTTAGTCGGGTTTTTCCAGCGCTCGCTTCCTTCTGGAAACACAAATTAAAAGCACCTTGCAATTTATATCAATAATAGGTGTTTAAAAATCTCAAATGTTTAAACTTTACTTTACACAAAACACCCCATTTCATTGGCATGTGATTACATAGGAGTTATTCACCTACTCCTCATCCAGCCTCCCGCCCCCAGGGAAAATAAATTGCAAATTTAATTCTCACACACACAAATAACTGAAAGAACCACAATGCTGTATTGTTTATCATTATTATTTTATATATATTTTTTTTAAAACCAAAAACGAAGAAAGGAACATTCTTAAAATGAAAGCCCATAAAGTTTTTGATGCTTGGTATTTAATATGGGTTCCTCAAGTAAAAAAACATATAAAAACAAACAAAATAAAATAACAAATCAATATATTCATGAGCATGAAAATTAACTAAATCATACTGAACACATGGAAATACAAAAATATTACTACAAAATCAAAATATAATAACCAGTATAAGAAAAAGTGGTTTTTTTTATATTTTTTATTTTTTATTTTTTTTAGAACAGTTTTATACATAGAATATCTTTAACAATTGATCTTAATAGGAGAAATATAAATCAAATGGCGGATGGACAGTGAAGTCAATAGTGCCCACGCCTAACAAGCGTCTAAACCACGCTAAGTCGCAATAAACATGTCGATGAATGGCTATTGCTAAAAGAGTCCAACACTGACTTGGAGAGGGAATGGGTGCCGCCAAGTCTACCAAGCCCCAAGAAAGTTCTGATGAATGCACAGTGAAATGAAAACATTAGAAACCTCTACGACCACGAAGTCTTGGGAAAAGCAACTAACTTAATTTTTTAAAATAGTTTTAATCTGTTTTGTAAAATATTTACACAAAACTTCAAAATGTGTGGGTACCTGTTTGACTTCTTACATACTGTGTTGATATTCATACAATGGAAAGTAGCTTGGTTTAACTTGATTTAGTTTGGTTCTGACTTCTGAGGGTTTTTTATTTAGGAAAAGGATTCGCTTATTAGTTATGTTTACTCGCCTTCACTTCATAATTGAAAGCCGATTCAATTTATTTTGAGTTTATTTACTCGGAAATTCCAAATCTCCATTTCTTACTTTCAGTATCTAAAAATAACTTCGCATAGCTTAACGTTGGGATGATTTGAAATACTTGTAGGATGGATTACTGTCTCTCCATATAACTGTCTTCATGTGTCATTTATAGCCACTAACTCTGTGTCGATGGATTGCTAGTTGTATACTGAGTATATGTTATAGCAAACGTCTTTTGCAAGGGTGTAGCAAGTGAGTACTTTTCGTTTTATTTTGGTTTTAGCTTTAAGTTGGTGCAATCCCAACTATGACCCTTGACCTCAAATTCAACTAAATTTTACTGCTTGCCTTGATATCTTTCTATTAAATACGAACATTTTTTAATCGTTTCTTTACCTGATACGAAAACAATTTGGTGGATTTTTTATTGTATAGACGGACTACTTCTTAAAATACTGGACTGTTTGAATCATTGTGTGGAGGCTATGTCTGTAAACAGACAGATTTAAAAGTCAAACAATTTACTATAGCGTAAATAAAATACGATAAAAAGTCGAATTTTCGAAAGTCAAATAAAGACATATTCTCATTTAAATTGTGACATCTCTATTAAGAGTCTTGCAGATGGAAAAACAATGAAATATGGTTTAGAATTAAATAAATTCAAGTAAATAATGTGCAATAGTTATTATTATATTATGACTTAATATTTTTATACTAGAAACAAAGGGGACCTAAAGTAATTTGAAAGATGTGATAAGAAAGAAAATGTTTTAAATAAATTTTTTGTAAGATGTTTCTTTGTGCATATTTAAATCTAAAATCCTATTTTATGCTTTTTGTACTGATGAAGGCAATAATAGCCGAAACGTTTTCTGTCGTGTTATTTTTTAAAAATAAAGCTCATATTTATTGTGTCACTCATTACACAATTTGTGTATCTTGTATTTTATTTAAATCTTTTATCCCAGTACCAGTCTATGTGATATATAATGTAGATATTTTAATTTAGGTTTAGATATACTTCATTTACAGTTTTGAATTTAAACTCTGCAAATTTATTTACATTTTATTATGAAACATTCGATAATTCTTTACAGTTGAAAGCAAAGAAGGTTTGACACTAAACACGGAATAAACAACAATATTAACAACAAACAATCACGATCTAAACGAAACACTGGCCAACATGAGGCTTGTTTCATTGTTGCTAAATTTTTATGTAAGGGCATTAACTCTAAATTTTCTGGTAATTGGTGAGAGCCATATTGACACTCTTATTACTGAAACGCAGAGGACAGCACTTCGTTATACGGATACATCACCTTGTCACGTGACAACAACAGAACGTGACGTCATTGTGGATTGTGCCAACAAAAATTTGAATCACATAAAGCCAGAGTGGTTTCCCCTAAAAACAACTATTTTATATCTAGAAGGAAATCTCTTAGACTCAATCCCCGATGGAATATTTGAAAACTGCTCTCAACTTCAAACACTGAATCTGAACAACAATAAAATTAAAACCATCATGCCCAGAGCATTTCTTGGATTACATAAATTGGAAAATCTTGATTTGGGAAGTAACCGACTTGACATTTGTGATGAAAAATTTCCAAAAGGAGCATTTGAACAACTTGACAATCTGAAAGTTTTGGATTTGGTACAAAATTTACAATTTTTTATCAAAAAGTATTGTTATGATTTTATTGGTAACATTGTTAGTCTGACATCTCTCTCAATTAATACCCGAGGTAAACAAGTGTATTTTGGTGAAGAGTTTCAAAATTTAACCAAACTCGAAAAATTGATTATTACTGGTGATGCAGAAATTATCACAGACGATAGTTTCAAATACCTACAGACTTTACGATATTTGGACCTGGTGGCTAATATCATCAACGTGAGTATAAACTCTCTGAAGCCTTTAACAATGTTGGATCAATTATATATGTCTTTTACTTCTGTTGGGGTTGCATATACCTTGCGCTTGTTACACCCTTTCGTCGGAAGAAACATGACAACTATTTATTTTAAACGTATTTTCAGTCCTATACCGCGGATTACCAGTGACTCTAATATCGAAGACGGTATCTTAAACGCAAATAAGACTGCAATACTTCGTCAAATATGCGTTTCAGATTTTTCGCTCATTTATTCAATGCTATTTTATTTAGAGATTGATGCACTAACAAGCAACCTTTGGGAAAAGTGTCTGCAGAACCTGGATTTATCCCAGAACCCTTGGAAAGGAAGCAGACGAGCATTTATGATTTTGACAAGGCTGAGCAACCTGAGAAGTCTCGTTGTTAAAGATGTTAAAAGAAATTGCTTGAAAAATAAACTTCCAACGACTCTTGTTACCTTCCCAAAACGAGATTTAAGTTTACAAAATGCGGTCAATTTGACGAAAATTGAAACTCATGAGGAAAGGAAAAAATTCTGGAGAAGGGAAAATGGTTATGAAGAATTTTCAAATGAAAAAATGGAATGTGTTTTTAATGAAAACATACGTTATTTAATGGTAAATTACAATGATACATTAACATTTCACCCCGAGAAAACGTCTTCAGTTTCTAATTATTTAATAATATCGATCTCTAAAAAACTTACTTTTGTAGATGTAAGCAGGTCATTTTATACAGCTTATATGGAGTTAAATATTAAATTGCAAGGCGCTGAAAATGTTGAATACATTGACTTGTCAGACAGTGGATTTGAAAGGTTAACTGGAACAATAGTAGGCCTGGAGAGAATAAAGACTTTCATACTTTCAGGAAATGATTTGTCAATATTATCGCCAATGTTTTTTGACACATTTACGCCACTTGAAACACTCGCAGTCGCAAACTGTAATTTTGAATTGGGTTTTATATCAACTCAAGGTACGAGGGTTCTATTGAGTCTAAGAAAATTAAAGAGACTTGATCTGTCATTAAATTCATTAAGTATTTTACCCCAGGATATGTTTCGAACAAACCAAAATCTCACAGAATTAAGTCTCTCTGGAAATCGTTTCTCCGAGATTCCATTCAGTTTGACAAATACACCAAAACTCTCAAGACTGGACATTCGTTACAACGCCATTACGTCATTGCAACCACATGTAACAGATAAACTGGAATTGCTAGTGCACAAGTGGGGTAAATTTGAGTTATTTTTAGATGGCAATATCCTGTCATGCGCATGTCAAAACATCAAGTTTCTTCAATGGCTTCGTTTGACGGCAGTCACCCTAGATCGAGATGGAAACTTTACTTGTATCAATGAACAAGGTGTCCTGACTTACACGGACGTTTACATCGACCTGGAAGGTTTCTGGCGCCAATGTTGGGGTCAGTTTTTCTTCTACGTATCTCTTATTCTCTTTTCTTTAATGACCATTGGGTTTCTGTGTGCATTTGTCATCAACAAATACAGAACTTACATCGTTTCTCAGTTGTTGGGTATTTTCTTTGGTTTTAGACAACATCTGCCTGGAGATTATAAGATAGGAGTATTTTTTGCTTACGAAGATCTGGATTATCAATTTGTCACAGGTGACCTTAAAAGATTTGTGGAACAAAGACTGGGAATATCAACATACATACGTCATCGTGACCTTGACCCCGGAGTTGTGTTAGGGGAGGCAATCGCCAAGCCATCGCCTCATGTTGGAGAACAGTGATTATAATCAACCAAGATTTCCAAGACAGCAGTGAATATTTCCAGTTCACTTGTAGGTCAGCTGTGTCCATGATAAACCTCGCAAACCCATTTCGTGTTTTTGTGTTGGTCACTGAACGATACCGTCACAGGATTCCACGAGACATTTTGTCTGCTATACAGGAAGACAACATTGTGGTTGTTGAAAGATTGGAGATGGATGGAGCGATGCAGGAAATACTCAGAAATAGATTTACTCGATAACAGAGCAGCAAATACTCAAAGATAGACCAAAATATAACGCTACAGCAATTTTGTTGTTTCTTTATTGTTATCAATGGTGACCATTCTCTTCTTCGCTACAATTTGCTAAACAAGCTTGTTGTAATATTTGCTTTCGGATTTGACTAATCTTTTTCTAAATTGTGTGTTAACAGTTCGGACAAAAAGTGACCGGGGTGTTATGAGGGGTACTTCAAGAACTTTCTTTCCTGGCCGTCTTTTGGACGTGTCCACAATTTCGCAATGCCATTATGATTAGGCACCAGGAGGCTTTTGAGCCCCCTCCCCCAGCCAAAAAACGGGGTTGTCCAATGCAATACGCTTTTAATGCGGTCTTGAGCATTTCACAGGTATTTTTTCTTCAACATCCGTGGGCTCTGTCAAACTTGAAATAGGATATAAAGCCATTTTTATGGCACATAAAAAGTCGTATATGATATTTATTTTCTTTTGAGTTAAATTTTTTAAATTAAAAAAACACCGGAAAGAAATTTAAGGAGAATGAAACAGGAAATATGTGTTGTTAGAGCCGGAAAGAAAATTGTATTATTGTGGAACGGGGAAAAGTGAAGAACATATTGTATGAAAATGACGTAATGCATTGACAAAATACAGATAATTTGTCATATTTGTATTGAAATAATTATAGAATTAGGGATTTTAATTAAAGAGTGAAGCAGAGTGATAGAGAAAGAGAGACACACACACATACACACACACAGAGAGAGAGAGAGAGAAAGGGAGAGAGAAGGAGAGTTTGAGAGAAGAAAAAAAAGTGAATTGGGGGAGACAACGAGAAATGACCTATGACCTATGTTTAATGGACTNATATATATATATCTATATATATTACACTTGTGTTCATGTTAATTTCTTATTTACTTTAAAATCCATTTCCCATCAATCAAATAAAAAATACCCTTCAAATGTTTAATATATTCATATTTGTTTTTTTTTTCTTTTTTGTTTCTTTTGTCTTCTTGTTTTTGTTTTTTTTTAAAATGTGATTTTAATTATTTCTTTGATGTAAAAGTGTGTTTATGTCAATTATTTGGATTTGAAAGACTTAACTTTAAATTGCCCCCGCAATTACTGCTGAGTGACAGACAGGTTATATTTACCATCACCTTTTCCTTCTATAAGTGGTGAAGTTTTGATTAATAGGAAGTTTGCAAGCCAGAAATCATTAACTTTATTAACAGGGCAACGTTGGCAGGTAATAAGACAAAGTAGGATACATGTTTTAAAATATTATTTCTATAACATTTATTGTCTTTCCAGTTACATAAAGGTTAAATAATTTTAGGAATCAAGTAGTTGCTGGTAAAATTCCAGTCAAAACTAAACGTTTTTAGTTTGAATTAACAGAAGAATTGTTATTATTTTATTAACATTTAATGTCAACGGAAAGATAAATCGATGCAAGATTTCAAGACATTTAAACTGCGTGAAATGTTTGAAATTTCAATGACAATGATTTTACTCGAGTACACAGACGAATGTATAAAGCTGTAAGGTAATTAGTATAGCATGAAAGTAAAAATTAAATTAATATTATATTTGAAACTGCATGTATATGTGAATTATAAAACATGTAATCTTCTATATATAAAAATCAAAGTATGTCTGTATGTGTGTGTGTGCATGTCCTTTATAGCTGACTAAACAATTCATCTGATCGCCATGAAAAGTTTTGAGACTGTTGAGTACCCTTTTGAAATGGTAACTGGCTATTTTTTTTTCTCCACTTAATACTAAAGGGGCACCGGGGGCCCTTAATGTGAATTTTCGCTTATATGAGCTATATAAAAATTACTTTAAGCGCTATCTACTTGATGAATTGATGGATCTTAACCAAAATTTTTAATTATATTCTTGATAGCAAATATTAAAATAATATAGGTATCTATTAAGGGCCGCTCTTTTGGGGATGGAGGCCCATAATAAATTTTTTAATAAACCCTTAAAATTTTATTCCCCAATTCAATTATTAAAGATCTCGACAAATTATGATAAATGTATTCATTATCATCCATCTTAAAATAAACAGGTGTTTTAAACTTTATATCTTGCCGTGAATGGGCCCTGGGGTCCTTAATGGCATATTTTAATAATAAAAGCAATATAAAAAAAAGTTTCTGAATTAGCTACTGAGTAGATGAATGGATCCTTAAAAAAATTGTCTACAAAAACTTTGTAGCTTATATTCAAATGATTAAAAGCACTGAAGTTCAAATGTCAATTTTTTGGGGGCAGGGGGCCCAAAATGTCTTTTTCGTAAATATTTAAGATATTTTTCCCATTCAATTTTAGACCATCTTTAGAAAAATAACATTTTGAAAACTAATTATAAGGAACACGTTTTTTTAATTTGAAAATCTTGCACGGAATGTGCCCCTTAATGTGTTTTCTCCCAATATATATATATATATATATATATATACATATATATATACATGAATTTTATGTATGTCTCTGTGTGAGCATTTTCCTTTATAGCAGACTAAACCATTCATACTACCGTCATAAAGTTTTTGAGACTGTTAAGAACGCTCCTGTGATAGTAACTGCAAACTTTTTTTTTCTCAATTAAACACACTTGAGGCGCCGAGGACCCATAATGTCATTTTTTGCTTAAATTAGCTACTAGCAATTTACCCGCGCTTTGCTGAGGACATTATGATTTCAGTTAGCGTTGAGAACCCGCGTAACACCAATTCAAAACACCTATTGATTTTCATCTGAATCAAGATGGATATACTAAAAATATAAACTTCAAATGTTCAGGTCCCTACGTATACAAGAACTTGGAGATTTAAAAATGCGTCTTTTTTATATAACTCACATTGGGAAAAAACAGATATTTCTGCAATCATCACGCTAGTGAGAGGTGATTTAATCTTAGCATCGCGGGAAGAGGGGTACTCAGCGACTTCCCAAAGTTTCAAGCTACTACCTACACGGAAACTAGGAGAATTAGCGTTGATTCAGTTTCATATAGCCCATTTCAGATGAAAAAAAAAGGTTTTTCCCCCCCCCCCGGCCACCCATGAGTGAAGATTTTTAAAATGTATATAATTATTTTTCCTTGTCTACCTACACGGGATCTATAGATCTTCAATTTTTACAAATTGCTTATAAGAAAATAAAAAGTTTTTTGGGCCCCGGCCTCCATGAGTATGTATTTCAAAATTCTTTTAAACCGACTTTCGTCGTGAGAGGGTAATTAAAAATTTCCCAAAGTTTCATGCTCTTGCATACACGGAAAATAGGAGAATTAGTGACGAGTCGGTTTTTAAGATAAGGAAAACTATATTTTGGCCCCCGGTCCCCCATAAGAGGGAATTTTAACATTATTTTTTTCCAATTTTTGCCGGGAGATTGTACTCAACAACTTCCCAAAGTTTCATGCTTTTACCCACACGGGGAATGGAAAAATTAGTGATTTTCAGTTTTTATATAGTATATATTTGGAATAAACTACATTTAGGCCCCCGGTCACCAGTGAAGGATATTTGAAATGTTTTTCAACCTGCTACCATCGTGAATGTGAATTTATAAACTCCCCAACTTTTTATGTGTCTACCTACACGGAAAATGAGAGAATTAAAGATTTTCAATTTTTACAAATCTCAAATAAGAAAAAAAAAGTTTTTGGTTCCCCGGCCCCCATGAATGTGTATTTCAAAATACTTTTACACAGACTTTCGTCATGACAGGGTACTTAACAATTTCCCTAAGTTTCATGCTCTTGCATGCACGGAAAATATGAGAATTAGTGACGGTTTTTAATAAAAGAAATACTATATTTTGGCCCCCGGTCCTCCATGGGAGGGAATTTTAAGTTTCTTCTTTACCAATTGTGGTCGGGAGCGTGTACTCAAACATTTTCCACATTTTCATGCTTCTACCAATACAAGAAATAGTGCGTTCAACTGGCGTTCCGATGGTCACGAGTATTAATCCATGATAAGCCAGGGATTTGTTCCCGGGGCCTAGGGCGTCCCCGAGTTCCACTCAGCTCCAAATTGGTGAAAAGTGGCGAGGTAATGCGTGGAACCCTTAGCCGTGGCATGTGAACGCTGCATCGCTAAAAAAAAAACTGCTGCCTTGCAGATGGTCTTGGCTGACCAAAGGCTATGAAAGCTAATCCAGAAAATACAGCAGGCTGAAGTCGGAGACCACGGGCCAATTGGCGCAAAACTCGTGGCACGCAAAACTCAATATTCAATATTGAGAACGAAGAAGAAGAAGTGATTTTCCATTTTTATATAGCTCATATAAGGTAAAAAAAAACTTTTTTGGGACCCCGGCCCCCATAATTTGGAAATTTATTTTTGTCTCCCCGACCCCACATGAAAGAAAATTTTAACATTCTTTTAAGCCAATTTTGTCGTGAGAGGGTACCCAACAACGTCTCAAAATTTCATGCTTGTATCTAAAAGAACAATTGGAGAATTAGTGATGAGTAGGTTTTTAAGATAAGAATAATTATATTTGGGCCCCCGGCCCCCCATGAGAGGGATTTTTTTATATTTGTTTTGCCAATTTTTGTCGGAAGCGTGTACTCAAAACATTTCCAAAGTTTTATGCTTCTGCCTATACGGGAAATAGGAGAATAAGTGATTTTCAATTTTTATATAGCTCATATAAGGATTTAAAAAAAACGTTTTTGGGACCCTGGCCCCCATAAGTGGGAAATTTATTATATTTGTCAAATTATCGTCGTGAACATGTACTCATAAAAATTTCCAAAGTTTGATGCTTCTACCTACACGGAAATAGGAAAATTGGTGATTTTTAATTTTTATAAAGCCTATATAAGGAAAAAAACAGTTTTGGGCCCCTGTTGCAAAATAAATCCTCCCCCATACAGAGTCCCCCCCAGGCGATTTTATTTTAAAACAGAATCTACGGGGCGAAAATGTTTTCCTCCCGATTAAAATAAATTCTCCCCTACCCCATAAAATACTGTCTCCCCAAAAATAAATCCGCCCCCCTCAAAACACACTTTTAATATAGTACAAAGAGATTACTCAAAAACAATAGAATAAGGAATAATTAAATTTGTATTATTCACACATGTTAACTTTAATTCTATTTATGGTAGTGGCGTAGATACAGAGATATATGGGGTGGGGGTGTGGATCACTCCGTTTTACACCCCTCAGGGGCGTAACAAATTTTTCAAAAATACTTAATTACTTGAATTTTTTTTCTTACTGTACAAATTGACTCTAATGGAGTTGGTATCAAGCATTAAAAAAAAATTAAGTATTGCATCTATGAAGGCATGGGCTGTGTTCTTACTGTAAACGGTAAATTTGCACAAATCTCAGGTGTTCAGACGGTGAGAAATCATGTCACCATCTCGCCAATAGGTCCTACAATTTCAATAGACACCAACAGTCCTCTATTGTTTTGGGGTGGGGGGCTGTGGAAGGGTGTTGGAGCGACCCAATTAATGAAGCCGCACGCAATGAAACCATATCTGGGACAACGCCAATGACTTGAGCCCATGACCTTATTATACAGTGTGTATGAGTTTTTCTAAACTCTACGGCCAAGGCAGTTTCTTGTTAGGCGGCATACATTTTAATAGTGCAGTAATCCCTGTAATAGCTCCATAGAGCCGTGCCCTATATGTTTGATATCAAATTTAAAATCTAATAATTCACTGAAAGTTGGCTACTATTATTTAAATATTTCTAAACAGCCATTTCTATATGCCAAAGGAATAATTTGTTGGACTTTTTATATAACTACAAGTACAAGTAAAAAAAAATAGAACTTCTTATACCAACGCAACCTTTTCTACATATTAATAAAGGCGTAATCAGCTTTATATATAAATCTATATCAAATAATTTGTAAGGAATAAAATTTCTCTCATTTATTTAGTCAAAAGTTTACGTACGCACACAAATCGATTGTAAAAATAAAATTATGTTTAAAGAATTCAGAGAAGCAGGTTGAATTATTGGAATTTATTTTGATAACATCACCATGCACGAATAGATAATCTCATATCACTAATATGGAATTATTTTTTTTACTTTCCAATGTATTATTTGCTTAATGAATTTGAATTTTAACAGGAATAACATTTCTTAAATTCAAAAGTATATTAAAATTTATACACATTTTATTGATTGGTTGGATAGAAATTCATCTCCGGACTATTACATAAAATTGAGAAATTTGCTCCAATAAACATAACAACCATAAACTTTTCTCAGCATAATTTATACCTGCTCTGTCTAAAGGGTCTTAACCAACTATAGCATTAAAGATAGACAAATCAAGACATCCTTTAACATATTTTAATAAGTCTTTAAATTGTACTTCCATGTTACAATATTATATTGCGAACATTTCTAAAATATTAGACTAATCAGGGTGAAAAAAAATCACAACTAACTACAAGTTAAACTTTTCTTTTTAATAGACATAAAATACTCCGATGCTGAACATTAAGCAACAATTGCAATTACAGTAACAAAGTATTTTTATAAGAATACTTTTAAATTTAAAAAAGATCATTACAATTTTGTAAGACACTTATATATATATTGTATAAGCATGAGGACTTCACTGAGCATGGAACACGTGATTTGTGCTGTGAATGGCAATTGTGCATGGTCGTGAAAGCTGGCTATATATGTAGGGTTTAAAAGGTAATAGAAGTTGACAGAAGGGATTAATTAGAGAGAGTTTTTAATCAGTCAACAAAGTGTTGCAGTCTTGTTTCTTGACTTGCAATTAATCCTACGCCAATAACTAATATTTAATAATATATATATTAATATATAATTAAAATAATATTAAACATACATACACACCTACAAACATTCATACATCATACATACACACATGTCAATGGACATATTTTTTTAATAGATTATGGACGCTTCCTTTTTACCGGGGATTATTACGTCATACGTTTATCGATGTTTTATGTCTAATCTTGCATTTATATTAGTGTAGTGTATGCGTGTGTGAAAATATCACTTGAACTATCCGCAACTATACATGGACGGATCCATGATAAAATCCATAAAATATTTACATAAATGAGCACATATAATGTCCACTTCTGTTTTGAATTTTGAATAGCCAATCTCTCAACTCTTGCCGTCTAATTATGTAATGAATTTTCCACACAACTCACCCCCTTATATTGAGATCTCTTCTCTACTCGGGTTATAGCCCCCCAAACCCATTTCTGCCTCACTCGTTTGATGATCGGTTAAATTAGGTATTCCATTGATTACTTGATGATCGTACAACTTAAAACTATTCATAACTCCCTCAAGCCTTCAAGGTACGTTACTATTACATTAGATTACCACATGAGACCATGCAGGTATCCTACGCAGTCTTCCTCATAGTTGAGTAAACCATGACTCGAAGGACAACATAAATGGACAGCACGTACAAGTCTTGAAGCAATCTACTCATTAGCTAGTCTCGTGCATGCCTAACTAAACTAAACACATATTCTTTGGGCCTGAGAATTACTCTCTTAAGGCCTTGGCTATTACTTTGGCAATCTGCTCCATCTGTTGGGCAGTGCCATACAACATTGAACGTAGGACTACCCTGCCCCCCTAACCTCCCCGGCAATGTCAAGCACGGGACAAGACGTCAACAAGTGTGTGATCGTCTCAGAGGATTGGCTGCAATGGCGGCAGTTGGGGTCCCTGTTGTGATCTAGCCTGTTAAAGTTCGATTTGGTTGGGCAATGCTCGGTGCGCATTTGGGTCACCAAACTCTGGTCCCTTCGTTGTAGACCGCACCACTGGTCTGATCTGCTAGGCCTGGGCATGTTAGCGAACACCCCTCTGGCTGTAGCTCCATCTTCCCACTCCTGGTACCATTTTTCCCTAAAGTGGTCCTTAAGCCAGGTCTTTTCCCCAAGGTATGTGACTGGGACATCTGGTTGGGGTTGGGCTGCTCCAGCTTTTGCCAGCGAGTCTGCTATCTCATTGCCTTCTACATTCACGTGGCTAGGGATCCATTGAACCGTGCATGCCTAACAAATGGCTCTTTGCGCTTTCCTGGCCCATGACACCAATTTAAAAAAAAATCACCTTTCAGCTACACCTTCAGTCCTCTGGGCTCTTACATTCCGTAAGATAATTGACTTTATGAGGAATCTGAAACTAGCTAACCTCAACCCAGATCTCCACGAATCATGTTGATTTATGCTATAGAAAAAAACAAACTATCGAGTAAGCTAAGACATTCATCGTTAGAGCGTGTGATCTAATGTTTGTGTGCCTAAGTTTTGGCATGTTCTGTGTTTCTTGAGATGGCTACACAAAAAGTAATCCCATTTGAAATCTCTTTTAAAATAATTTAAAAGTCAACTAAATTTTACAAAATAAATTAACAATCATTGGCAAATTGAATTTTTTTAAAGTTTCTGTTGAAAAATTAATAAAGGCTTCAGACAAAATTCGGTAATAATATTTTTCAATCATTATAATGAACAAATAAAAATCGCAAATTTCGTGTAAGTCCTAGCCACACGTAATACACAAATACGTCAACAGTAATTTTTTTGTTCCAATACTTCAGTGGGATGTTATAGTATTATTTGTTCATCTTTATTTTTTAAATCATTTGTCTATTATTCTGTTAAATAACTCAGTGCAATTAGCCACCTCTAAAAATGTGTGTATCCAGGCATACACCCACTAAGCCCGCAAATGGCTACGCCCCTGACTAAGCTTATGATTGTTGAATTTCCTAAAAATCATACACAAATGCATGAGGAACAAATACAAACTATATTTAAAGTAATAAATTGGAATAAAACAATTATTTTTAATTTCCAATAATTAAAGGGAGGATCCATTTTAAAGGGGGAGACATTATTTTAAAACAAATTCTCCGGTGGCGATTTTGTTTTAAAATAAATTCTCCGGGGGAGACTTTATTTTGGGGGAGACTATTTCGTGACAGGCCCCCAGCCCCACATGAGAGCGAGATTTTAAAAATTCTTTTTCGCCAATTTTTGTCGTAAGAGGGTACCCAAAACTTCCCAAAGTTTCATTTCTACCTACATGGGAAGTTGGAAAATTAGTGATGAATCAGTGAGTGAGTGAGTCAGTCAGTCAGTCACGGCTTTCCCTTTTATTAGTATAGATATAAAATCAATTTAAGCGCTACCTACTTGCTATATTGATGGATCTTAACCAAACTTTATAGATGCATACTTGCTAGCCAATATTGAAATACCTTAGTGCATTAAACTCATAATGGCAACTCCTTCGGGGCGGGGGACCCAAAATACCTGTTTTTGTAAACGTTTAAGATTTTTTTTCCATATTCAATTATTAAAGGTCTTGACAAATAACGATACATGTATCCATTTTTATCCTTATTTAAATGAACATTTGTTTTGAACTTTACATCTTGCCCTGAATGGGCCCTTAATGTCATTTTTTTGTTATATGATCTTTATAAAAATATCTTTATGCATTAACTACTTGCTATGTTGATGTATTTTAACCAAACTTTGTGTATACATACTTGATATCCAATATTGAAATACCACAGCCCTAAACTCCTATTAATAATAATAATAATAAAATGATGATTTATATAGCGCTGTATCCCAGCAAGGAGCCAGGCTCACAGCGCTTTATATGGAAACAAAAATACATATATAAATAAAAAGAAACATTCATAGCATATTAACTACATAAATAACAATACGGTATACTCAATACATCAGCTACGCTAATCAATTACAGAAATGTGGTTTTATTATATTTGAAAATAAATTTTAAAAAGATGTGTCTTAAGTGCAGTCGGAGAGGGTACCCAACAACGACATGCTACGGATGTGTAATGGAAGAGAATTCCATTGTTTGGCTGCACAAAAGGAGAATGACCTTTCGCCAAATGTTTTAGTTCTTATCTTAGGTACACAGAGAATGCGTGTATCCGCAGAGGAGCGTAGCTGACGACTTGGTGAGTAGACTGACAAAAGTTCAGTAAGATATGAAGAACATGAGTCAGAAAAGAAGTTGTGACACAGAAGGGCCAGTTTGTAATCAATTCGGGCTTGTATAGGTAGCCAATGAAGAGAGTAAAGTAGCGGAGTAACATGGTCATATTTTTTTGCCCTTAGAACTAATCTGGCAGCTGAATTTTGAACTCTCTGTAGTTTTTCAATGCATTGTTTTGGCGCACCTGACAGAAGAGAATTGCAGTAATCCATACGAGCTAGAACAAGAGAACAGACTAGAGTTTTTGTTGCACTATCTGTTAAGTAATGATGGATTGAACTGATCTGACGAATGGCAGTATAGGCAGAGCGACAAATGTGATTGATGAAGTTGTTGATAGACATGTTGTCAGAAATAATGTAGCGAAGATTCCTAGTCGATGTTATGAACAGTATATCAGAACTAGCCACCTGAATAGAATTTGGAAGAATCAAAGTACTGCGGGATTTATTGTTACAGAATAGCAGTGCTTCTGTCTTATTATCATTCAGTTTGAGCTTGCTTAGAGTCATCCAAGACTTTACCTCACCAATGCACTCCTGCATCAATTGGACAGTGAAGTCAATATCAGAGGGATCAGTGTGAGTGTAAAGTTGAGTATCATCTGCAAATGATTGGCTTTTAACTGAATGCTTTTCGAGAAGTAGAAGTAGTGGCCTTGTATACAGCACGAAAAGTACCGGACCCAAAACGGAGCCTTGAGGCACACCATAAACCAAGTCAGCTCTGTAAGAGATACAGTCATCTACTGATACCACTTGTGATCTGTTAGATATGTATGATTGAAACCAAGCTAGAACTGAGCCAGAAATCCCAAAATAATGTTGCATGGTTTTTAGTAATGTTTGATGGTCGACGGTGTCAAAAGCAGCACTAAGATCTAAGAGGACCAATATAGAGATTTGTCCACTGTCTAGTGCAAGTTGGAGATCATTTGTTACCCTTAACAGGGTGGTCTCTGTGCTGTGAGAAAGTCTGTAGGCCGACTGATTGGGACTTAGAAGAGTGTTGTCATTAAGATAAGAAAAAAGTTGTTTTAAGACAATTTTTTCAATGACCTTAGAGAAAAATGAAATATTTGATACTGGTCGATAGTTGTTTAAATTATTTTGATCTAACCCTTGCTTTTTCAGCAAGGGTTTTATTACAGCAGATTTACATACCATTGGAAAAGTACCAGATGTTAGACTCTCATTCACTATATGTGTTATTGTTGGGAGTAAAAGATCTAATGACTCAACAAATAATGGAGTGGGGATTGGATCAAGAGAACATGACGTTGGTTTAGATTTTAGAATAACAGCTTTGACCTCGTTTTCCGTAACAGGGTGGAACTTTTCAAAGCAAGAATTCACAGCAAAAGAGGAAGATACATTAGTTGGGGTAAAATTGTTCTGTCAAGCTCAGCCCTAATGTCAGCAATTTTGTTTGTAAAAAAATTACAAAATATATCTGGTTGCAGATGCAACGGATATACAGAAGGAAGGGCCACAGGCTTACTACTCCCTCTGAGATTATTGCATACATGAAAAAGCTGCCTACTAGTACTACTTGTGAGTATTTTATTACTATAGTACAAAGTTTTTGCTTGATGTACAATGTTAGCAAATCCTTCAGGGCTGGAGGCCCAAAATACCTGTTTTTGTAAATGTTTAAGATTTTATTCACCAATTTAATAATTTAAGGTCTTGACAAATAATGATAAAGGTATCCATTATTATCCTTATTCAAACTAACAGATGTTTTGAACTTTATATCTTGCCCTGAACGGGCTCTGGGCCCCTTAATGTTGTTTTTTGTATTTATGAGCGATTTAAAAATAGTATAAGCGCTAGCTATTTGGTAAATTGATTGATCTTAAACAAACTTTTCAGTAAATGTTTAAGATATTTGTCACATTCAAATTTTAAGGATCTTGAAAAATAATGACAAATATATATATTATCATGCCAATTGAAATGAACAGGTGTTTTCAAATTTACCTCATGCACTGAATGGGCCCCATTATGTCATTTTTTTTTGCTTAAATAAGTTTACTTAAGATATTTTCGCCATTTTATTTTTAACAATCTAGAGGAATAAATTCATGATGAAACTCAATTAAAATGAACAGCTATTTGAAATTGACATCTTGCACAGAATGGGCACAGGGGCCCTTAAATGTCATTTTTCCTTATGTTACCTTTATACAAATTAGTGCTAGCTCAAGTTATTGAGAAAATAAAGGATCATGCCAATTTTAGTACATAAAAAAATCAAGAGTCTATAAATAATTACTATAGGGAACTGAACTCTTTATGTTCTTTCCCTCGGGAAGGAGTCCCCTACTGTTTTTGTAATGCACGTTAATAATTTAATTCCCCAATCAATTTTACATAAGATTGATAAAACATAGCTTGAGTACACATTATAACTCATGTTAGAGCCTGGCCCTTTAATGTCGTTTTTTCCCTTTTATTTCGCTTGTAAATTTTTTATTCATTTATCCATTTGCAATGAAACTTGGACTTTTTTGCACTCTTCCGTTTATGTTTCTGGCATAGAGTCTAATTGTTTTTTAAAACATATCACTCATTGGATTCTTAAATAGTCATTTTTACTGAGATCGTTGCAACGCACGACCGGGTCTGCTAGTATGAGATAAATTAAATGTTTACATAAATAGATATTATATGTAAAAAAAACTAGGACAAAAAATCTTAAATTATTTCGTTTAAAAACAAAATTAAATTCTTTTTTAAAAATGTAAAAAAAAAAAAGACATAATTAAAAAAATAAAAAAAATAAAAACTACTCACGATATATAAATTCCTACTAAATAAAAAAAATATTTTCAGTGGCAAAAAAAAAAAAAATCTTGAAACTCTCAATGTCTATAAAATATAAGAAGCAATTATTTGTTATAGTGGAAACTCTGAAGATTTAAAGTGATATATTTTTTAATTTCATCTTTTTTTCCCCAAAGAAATATATCTGAAGTGTTAATATTAATATTTTTTTTTTTTAAATTACAAAGGCGTTATTGAGTTTGATTGAAGTATATGTTTGAAAGCCTTTTTTTTTCTCAAATTAAAAATTAATATTTCCAAAAATAAAATAAACCATCTAAAGACCATATTGCAAGGCACAATCCAGGGAAGAAGAAAAAGAGCCAAAGGAAGAGAGGGGAGGACGATATCGAAGAGTGGACCGGCCTGTCAGTTAGCGACTCTCAGAAGACAGCACAGGACCGGGACACATGGCACAAGATAGTGTGCAGTTCACAATGGTGCCCCAACGACGTGTTAAGGGACAGTTCAGTTCAGTTGAACGGCATTAAACATGCAAATAAATCAATAATTATTTATGTTTTAAGAAAGTACCTACAGTACAGCAAACAAAAATAAATTAATAATGAAATAGAATATTCTTTAGAATTTGACATAATACAAAACATAGAGAGAAATGAAAATGTTTCTGAAATTTTTTAAAACAATTTTAAAATCCTTAGACTCACCAAGAAATAAAATAAACGACCACAAAAAAAATTTGACTTTATTATTTTATTTCCACAAATTTATGAAGGTACTTTTTAAGGTATTTTCTGCAGCATAAATGCTAGCCAGCAAGATAGTCTTACAGAAAGAGAGAGAGAGAGAGAGAGAGAGAGAGAGAGAGAAGAGAGAAAAAAACAATGAAAAGTGAGAAAGGAGAGAGTAAAAAAAAATCATGTTAAGTCTGGTCCCTTTTTGGACTCAGGACGCGTTAGCGCATTTTCGTATTATGTATCAGTACTTATGTTAGATATCAGCATTATGTAGTTATCAGTAATTGTGTGTAGATTTTAGACATATTTTTAAAAATTTTGTTGTGTAATGAATATACCTGAATTTTTTTATATTTAAAAGTCATTTCTTTACATTTAAAATTTTTTTATTTTCCCTTTAATCTAACTACAAGTGGTTTGTGGTCATTGAAATAGGACTCATAAATGAAACATTCTAAATTGTAATCAGGTATACTCCGTCAATTGTTGTTTTATAGATCGTGGTTGCCAATCTTGTTGAAAGTAGTTGAATGTTGAAGCTTGTTTCGAAAAGGTTTTCAGTTTCTGCCCCTGGGCCGCTAAGATCTTGATTGAAGTCACCACAAATGATGATGTAAAACTCTCTAAACTTTTATACATATTCTAATGACGTCAACAAAAAAAAACTAATACTTTTGCACGCTTTCGCACCACTAACCAATAACTTTAACACCAAACACACCACCGTGCGCAACTTACAAGTTCCATTAAGTTACAATGACTTAAAGTCCTACGGAACTTCCAGGAGCTCTACTGCCACTACAAGAGGTCGGATCGAGTAACTGAGTGTTGATGCACAAATGGCAGGTCAGGACATACACAAAACATATATACATCATGGGTCTAGGACTTATGGATGCTGAGATCTAGGGTGATGACAGACGGACGGACGGACGGACGGACAGACGGACAAAACGGATACAATAGCGCATTCCACTTCTCCAAAATGCGCTAAAAATTGAGATAGGAAGAGGGAGAGAGAGAAGAGAGAGAAAGAAATCGAGAGAGAGATCGAGAAGGATATATAAATTCTAGGACTGCGGAAATTAACGATTAATTTCTCGTTCAATAGATAAAAATTTTATCGATTGAAATTATTTTAATCGATAAAATAACAATTAAAATTAAAGAAAATATTTTAAACAATTTTTTAGAAATATTAATAAATATTAAATTATTTAATTAATAATAGATTTTTAATCTAAATTTTTAATTAAAATTTTGTTTGTTCTGTTATTATTAAAGTTTTAATTATTGTTTACTTTGTTTTTCCTGTTTGTTATCTAACGATTTCATGAAAATTTTGCTTTTTCCCATTTTTCATCCCAGTAATGTTTGTAACTCTAACCGCGGAGAACGTTTGCTTTGATATTGTAGAGCCTACTTTCGCTTTACCTCTATGTATTTGTGTGTGTGTGTGTAGTTGTGTGTTTGTGTGTATTTCATATGCGAGAGGGACGGGTCCCGCTGCCGTACCATCTGCATTTTCCAGTCATTGACTTCTACTGTTTACCAGCTTCTGTCATTTCGCGTTCTGATTGGTTTATCGGGTCTATTCGGTGCTCATTTCCTTCTTGAACAAAAATGAATTTCATTATTAAATACAATTTTAATATTTATATAATTTATTCGTACTGAGAAAAAAAAGTCTTCTTTTGTATTAGCTAATCTAGAAATATAAAGTTTTTATTTATTGCTTTGATTACACAATTTGTTTGTGAATCTTGTATTTCTTTTTAAATCAAATCGACTCCTATATTATCCCATGTCAAGTATCATAACATGACGTCATTTACAATATTGAAATACTCTCTGTCTACTCACTGACTTCTCAGTTATGCTTGTCGGCAGACACACATATTGTCTTTGTTCCCAAGACACGCAATAGTTATTTTATTTACTACTACACATTAGCGCTACTCTCAAAAGCCAAATTCTCAATGACTGCACAGAAACAACTTTTAGAGGACATCAAAGGAAGAAACGGCTACGTGATATTTTTTTTTTTGTCTCCAATATCAGATGAAAGATTTTTAAAAAATAGAATTCTCTGGATAAGGTTTTATGAAAAATTAAGTCTGTGAGCCTATAACAATTTTTAATCTTGTTAGTAAATTTATGCGAAATCTGTATAATTTTGAACTTAAAACTTAAATATCTCAAAACTAAAAAAATTGACATAGCAATTTCTTCCCTTGAATCCTTTGACATCTCTTCAAATTTTACGTTCAAAATCAATTCAAAAATTATCAAACAATGCTTAGATTGATAAACCAAGCTTTTGTACATAGGAATGTCGTTATATGTCGTGATTAGGATATGAATATTTTGCATTGAGGGAATTATCAATTACATGTCTACAAATATTTTTAACAGAAACGCTGTGAGCCAAGCTGTTTTCTGTGATACTGCGCTATATAATTTATCAAAATATTATTGTTATTATTAGATATCAGTATAAAACTTGAAACCAAATAACAATAATAACACAAAAAGCTAACACTCCAAGAAATCATATAAAGTTCAACATGTTTATTAATGATTAATATTCATACTTTCAAAAGAGAATACATTTGAAGAAAAGGGTTTTCTACTAAATAACTGAAACTGTTATTTCTAAGTCTTTTTCTGAGTTTTTACTGCACCGTTATCTGGTAAATCTATTTCTGAGTATTTCCTGTACTGTTATCTCGTAAGTCTATTTCTAAGCATTTGCTGCATCGCTCCATCTATCTCCAATCTTTCAACCACCACAATATTGTCTTCCTGTATAGCAGACAAAATGTCTCGTGGAATCCTGTGACGGTATCGTTCAGTGACCAACACCAGAACACGAAATGGGTTTGCGAGGTTTATCATGGACACAGCTGACCTACAAGTAAACTGGAAATATTCACTACTGTCTTGGAAATCTTGGTTGATTATAATCACTGTTCTCCAACATGAGGCAATGGCCTCGGCGATTGCCTCCACTAACACAACTCCGGGGTCAAGGTCACGATGACGTATGTATGTTGACATTGCAAGTCTTTGTTCAACAAATCTTTTAAGGTCACCTGTAACAAATTGATAATCCAGATCTTCGTAAGCAAAAAATACTCCTATCTTATAATCTCCAGGCAGATGTTGTCTAAAACCAAAGAAAATTCCCAACAACTGAGAAACGATGTAAGTTCTGTATTTGTTGATGACAAATGCACACAGGAACCCAATGGTCATTAAAGAAAACATAATAAGAGATACGTAGAAGAAAAACTGACCCCAACATTGGCGCCAGAAACCTTCCAGGTCGATGTAAACGTCTGTGTAAGTCAGGACACCTTGTTCATTGATACAAGTAAAGTTTCCATCTCGATCTAGAGTGACTTCCGTCAAACGAAGCCATTGAAGAAACTTGATGTTTTGACATGCGCATGACAGGATATTGCCATCTAAAAATAACTCAAATTTACCCCACTTGTGTGCCAACAAATCCAGTTTGTCTGTGACCTGCGGTAGTAATGTTGTAAGGGCGTTGTAACGAATGTCCAATCTTGTGAGTTTTGGTGTATTGGTCATATTAAATGGAATCCCAGAGAAGCGGTTTCCAGATAGATTTATTTCTGTAATATTTGTGTTTATTTGAAACATATCCTTGGCTAACATTCTCAAAGAATTTGATGACAGATCAAGTCTCTGTAAGTTTTTAAGATTTGATAGAAGCCTCGTTCCATTAGTTAACATAAAATTGATATCAAAGCCACAGTTTGCGACTTCTAGTTCTTCAAGTGCCGGGAATGTATCGAAAAAGGTTTCTGATATAATTGACATGTCATTTCCAGACGCTTTAAAGATCTTTAAACCAGACAAACCTTCAATACGACCTGTAAATATTAGAAATCCGCTGTATGAAATGTCAAAATATTTCAAGTTGTCGGCATTTTTGAGAAAAAAGTCATGACGGAGATAACCATAATTCGATATTCTGCTTAAATCTATAAAAGTAAGATTCTTAGGCAGCCAAAAATATATTGTTTTTGAATCTGTCGACCAGTTCTGAGGGTCTACATTTAATTTGTATCCATTCTTTTTATCAAAAATATTGCTCGGCTGAAGAAAGCTGGAGCCACTGATTTTCGACGAAAACTCATTATTATTTTTACTCCTTCTTAAACTGTTTTTAAACGTTTTTGTATTTTCATGAATGGAATTTAAGATGTTATGGGCGGTGGTGTCTTGAAATGCAGGAATTAAAACTGAATGTACAAACATGTATTCAAAATTTATTCGTATAACATCGTTAACGGTAATGCTTTTCAAGTTTTTCATTCTTGTAAACATTACAAAAGCTTGAATGCTGCCCTGCCATGGGTTTCTGGATAAATCAATGTTCTGTAGACACTGGGTCCAAGTCTCACTTGCAAGTGCACCATACTCCAAATAAAATAAATGTGAATGAATAAAAGAAAAATTCGAAACACAAATTCTACGTAGTGCCCACGTGCTGTTTGAGTCTAACTTACCGTCTAGGAAACCTTTCTCGTTTGAAAACCATGGATTGGGCATGGCAACGTATTCTAAATAAATAGTTGTCATGTTCCTTCCAACTAACGGATGTAACAAACTTAATGTATATTCTACGCCAATATAGCAGTATATTATATATAAGTGATCCAATTTCACAAGGGGAACAAGGAAATTAAAGCTAATATTTTTCATTGACTCAATGTAGTTGAGTCCCAAATATCTTAACTTCCCCAAGTACTTAAAACTGTCGTCTGTTATAATTTCTGCTCTACCAGTAATTATCAACTTTTCGAGTTTGGTCAAATTCTGAAACTCTTCACCAAAATACACGTGTTTACCTTGTGTGTCAATGGAGAGTGACGTCAGACTAACAATGTTACCAATAAAACCGTAACAGTACTGGTACGTATAAAATGGTAATTTTTGTAACAAATCCAACACTTTCAGGTTGTCAAGTTGTTCAAAAGCTTCAACTGAAAAACTTTTATCACAGATGTCAAGTTGATTCATTCCCAAATCAAGATTTTCCAATTTATGTAGTCCAATGAAAGCTGTGGGCTTGATCGTTTTAATTTTATTGTTGTTCAGATTCAGTGTTTGAAGTTGAGAGCACTTTTCAAATATTCCATCGGGGATGGAGTCTAAAAGATTTCCTTCTAGATATAAAATAGTTGTGTTTAGGGGAAACCACTCTGGCCTTAGGTGATGCAAATTTTTGTAGGCACAATGCACTGTGACGTCATGGTCTGTTTTTGTCACGTGACACGGTGATGTATTTATAGAAGCACGAGACACTGACTCATTGTCGCTTGCCCCTCTGTCAGAAAGCCAGAGAACATGTAGTGGAACAAACAAAGTTAGAGCCATTAGGACCAGCATCAACAATAATTTCATATTTAACTTGTTTGTTTCTTTCAGTAGCAGTTCTTCTTTTTATTTCTTTTTCTGATGCGTTTGTGGCTTTAGGATTCTAGTCTTTCAGACATACCGGCAATCGGTTCGTCAACAAAAAGCCAATGTTCATTTTATACTGAAACGAAACAAACAAAGAATTCCAAAGTTAAATATCTGAAGTTCTGTGAAAATTGCAATTAATATCTGTGTTTTAAAAAATGACATTACGTCCAACCCCAATATTTTTGTCGTTTGTTTGTTTTATTTTTTAAACTATATTTTAAGATAATATGTTTCGTAAGTTTTAGTACTTGTTTTATGCTTTTATTGCCGTTACTATAATTAGGCATCACTTTTCTATGTGCGAGTTTATGATCAAACAAAAGCGAAAATGTACTTGCAGTGAGAAAATTTTTTTTTTCGTTTTTTATACAAATTAAAGTTGAAACCTTCCCACCAATGTTCCCTTTAAGCTGCACCGCTCAGCAGTTTAGAATTACCACGCAGCAAATTTTGTAAATTATTGCAACAAAAAAAAATGGATGTTGTGCAATTTTGCACAGGACTTTTTCTCTTTATACACAGACCAACAAAGCTTAGAGAGGGGAAATTGATGCGTGTAATTGGTCGATAAATACGATAATTTATAAATATAATATATGACTAATTTACACAAATTAAATAGTGATTAAATTATAAAATAGGTTAGTTAATCGTATTATATATATATATGCATCGAACTAACATCGCAATAGTGCGTCTTATGAAATTCTAACAAAAACATTTTAAAAAAAATTGTCTAATCGCAGTCAATTTTATACGGGCTACGGCTAAAATTAAAAATTAATTGGCAGAAAAAAAAGTATAACTAGAAAAACATTCATTGAGTAGTGCTTGGTGCATAAAGGAAATGTTTATTGATTCAAAGAAAAAAAACAGTTTATTTTAATTACGCAAGTGTCTACCAACATCTGCTCCTAACATCGTAAAGAAAAGATCACATGAAGTGTTTGAATATGATCACGTGGAGTCATTAAATATGATCACGTGAAGTCATTGAATATGATCACGTGGAGTCGTTGAATATGATCACGTGGAGTCATTGAATATGATCACGTGGAATCATTGAATATGATCACGTCATCATGGAATATAATCACGTGGAATCATTGAATATGATCACGTCAAGTCATGGAATATAATCACGTGGAGTCATTGAATATGATCTCGTCAAGTCATCGGATATAATCACGTGAAATCATTGAGTATGATCACGTGACGTAATTGAATATGAATTCAATAATTTTAAATGAGAGGTTCAATTTTTCCTTTTTTTCCAGGTATGGTTGATGTGTTATATTTCATATAAAAAAGAAAATGAGCCCATGCGCATTAGTTGGACCATTTCTTTCATGGATCGCTACAATGAAAAATTAACATAGAAAAGAACTCAAAGGGGCCTTTTAAGACGAAATTGCATTATATATAGCCTGTCATTTGTACTGGGTAAGATTGAGGCTAATTAGTGTGACGAAATTTATGAACGTGCAATTCCTCACTGTACAGCAACTAATAAACAAGAAAAGGAAATATCTCTAAAGGCGCACCATTTCGCGCGGTGAGGCTGAATAGTTAAATACGCATATTAAATGTTGATGTTTGATCATCCAATTAACGCAAATTAAATGAAACACGTCATCTAGGGAATGTGAGCGAGGGACCATTCTCCATATTTTTCTATTGAGGTGATGGAATCAACTGTTATGCATTTAATCAGATTGTAATCATCAAGGAACCAAACATTCCAAAATCCAGATAAAAATCTGGTCCCTGGTTACCGGAAAGCCAAGATTCACTCATCTTATACGACCGGTGTCAGATGAGATTATTGCAACAGTGTCCATCAGGCCAAGGAAAAAACCACCCTGGTAAGCCCTTAGAATCAACAAGTCAAAGACGGTCATCCTCGATTCCGGATAGATCATCTACACCCAGCGGTGTACATACCCGTACCCGGCTGATGCCGATCCGCCATTCCCAGGTGAGGATCGAAGCCGATTAGCCACGAACCCACTCGTGCTGATCGAAGCCTGAAAACTCCTCGTTTTCAGAAGTCACTTATAAACATAAGTGAGTATTCATACTCTTTAAGAGATCTATCTTGTGTATCCAGTGAAGTCCAGCAGGAAGTTATTTACACCGTCACTCAACAGGGGATCAGCCTGTTCCAAGGATCAGCACCACAAAGTCGTTGAAGTTACTAAACAGTGGAGTCAGCCTGCTCCCAAGGACCAGCACCATAGAGTCATCTGCAATCACTCAATAGTGGAATCAGCCTGACCCACGGTTCAGCACCACCAAGTACGGACCAGATCTACTCCTCAAGTACATCAGCTGAAGTATCAACTAAAGCACCTCGCAAGGAGACGAGGATTTAACTTTAAGTACCATACCATTGAACATTAGTATAAGGGCAGAAGCCTAATGATGATATCATTGTTATAGGGAATTGATAAAAGCTTTCTTTAGCACTTAGTCATGAGAGATTTGGATTAGTTTAAAATTCATTGTGTAGAATCAGAGTAAGTTTCGAATAAGCTAGATAACTGTAATACATATCAATTAATGATTATTTCTCAATACACTGTACATAGTGTAAATAAACTTATATTTCGTTTAACTTTGCATTATTCTTGTTTGTTGTCATCAATTGTGAGATCAGTAAAGTTATATCCATGTAGGCGAGAAGGTATTTATTATAATCATTATAGATTATCCCTAAGCTACGAACCAAAGTACAGGAAACACATCTTTTATCGCCACAATTAGCAGGAAATTCATTCTTCTATAGAGGGGCGTGTACTTTAAAATGGTATTTTCTATAACATTTTCCTAATCTGGGTCGCACTTATTTTATTTTAGCCACCGTTAACATTCTTTTAAGCATATCTTGCGGGTGAACTTTTAGATTAAATTTTATGTACACCTTGCGAAATAAGTAAAGAATATGTGAAAAAAGATTTAAAGGCAGACGAACGATCAAACTTACAGTTTAATATACCTTTTACATACCTACGTATATACCTTTTATATACCTACGTATATTATCGGATCTAGCATCGGAAGCCAATACAGGCTAATAACAACTTTAAAAATAATTAACATTAAATTTCTAAATAGAAAAATGCACGAGGGACTACATTTAATGCATGCAACAAGCGATTAGGGATAAAAACAATGGCATATGTTTGTTAGGTGTAAGATTTATTTACCTTAGGTGCTTAAATTAAGTGATTGTTTTGGATTGATTGCTCAAAATAAACTTCCTTCAAGTAAAATATGTATTGAAGCAACCATTTGGGATTTCAAAGAATAGAAAACATGTATAGGAGTTACATACACTGGCGTTAGAGTATGGCTAATAAGCGGAATATTTTTTTAAAATAGATAGTGGAAATTTGATAACTATATGAAGTGTACTTTGACAATTCTGTTCCACAAACTTCAAGATATCCAAGACACAATCATAGCCTTGAGCGAGACTGCAATGGAAAAGAGTAGGACTCAATATCAACATTTAAAAAAAAAATCAACTGACAACAAGTCGGAGACATAGAAAATACAAGTAGCAAACAATACCATTTAGATGTCTAATCGTATATTAATATTTTACATTATGATTATTGGAATACCTTATTACACGACTGCTAAACTCGGTAAGGTCCATACACCAAGTAAATTAATAAAGTAGGTATCTGCTATCTCCAATTCCTGACAACCTTGCTAAGAAAACCCATCAGACCGCTGAGCTGCTTTCTTCACATAATCATTGCGGATGTTCAGAACATATAATATAAAGGCTAGGATGACATACTGATTGATAATTTGCCACTAACACATAGAAAAAGAGAGAATAGATTACGTGGAGTACCTTAGGTGAATAATTTGAGATTTGTTCTTGGTGAAGTGTAGAGGTAAGGGGTAGAGATTAACAGATTAGTGACTGGGACTTGAGGGGGGGGGCGAGACGTTTATCGTGTAGCAAGATTGAAATGGTGGGCAGATCATGTGACTAGGTTATGAGACTTTAAAAAGACATAATGGTTGGATTGCATGTGTCAGACGGCGGATAATATGATTTTAAAAAGTAATAGACATTCGAGGTATAACGAATGAATGGGGCTAGGGGCTTGGGGCTTGCGGCTAGGGGCTTGGGGCTAGGGATAACGACAGGCGAAGACAGAGACAGACACAATTCATCTCACAAGGTTAAGACATAGGGAAAGAATGAGATAGAGAGAGTCGTAGAGCCACAGATAGCTTTGTGGAGCCACAGATAGAGTTGTGGAGCCACATATAGAGATGTGGAGCCACAGATAGAATTGTGGAGCCACATATAGAGCCTTAGAGTCACATATAGAGTCTTAGAGCAACATATAGATTCTTAGAGTCACATATAGAGTCTTAGAGTCACATATAGAGTCTTAGAGTCACATATAGAGTCTTAGAGTCACATATAGAGTCTTAGAGTCACATATAGTCTTAGAGTCACATATAGAGTCTTAGAGTCACATATAGAGTCTTAGAGTCACATATAGAGTTGTGGAGCAACAGATAGAGTTGTGTAGCCACAGATAGAGTTTTGGAGCCACAGATAGAGTTGTAGAGCCACAGAGAGAGTCTTACAGCCACAGATAGAGTTTTGGAGCCACAGATAGAGTTGTAGAGCCACCGAGAGAGTCTTAAAGCTACAGATAGAGTTTTGGAGCCACATATAGAGTTGTAGAGCCACATAGAAAGTCTTAGAGCCACAGATAGAGTTATAGAGCCACAGAGAGAGTCTTAGAGCCACAGAGAGAGTCTTAGAGCCACAGAGAGAGTCTTAGAGCCAAAGATAGAGTCTTAGAGCCACAGATAGAGTCTTAGAGCCATTAATAGTGTTATAAAGCCACAAATAGAGTTGTTGAGCCACTTATAGAGTCGTAGAGACACAGATTAAGTCGTAGAGCCACATATAGAGTTTCAGAGCTACAGATAGAGTCTTAGAGCAACAGATAGAGTCTTAGAGCCAAAGATAGAGTCATAGAGCAGCAGAGAGAATCGTAGAGCCACAGAGTAATGTAAAGCCACAATGAGAGTCGTAGAAAGCAACAGAGAGAGAGAGAGAGAGAGAGAGAGTTTCAGAGCCATATTGAGAATAGTAGAGCCACAGATAGAGAGAGAGTTGCAGAGCCACAGTGAGAATCGTAGAGCAACAGAGAGAATCGTAGAGCCAAAGAGAGAATGGTGAGCCACACAGAGAGAGAGAGAGAGTTGCAGAGCCACAGTGAGAGTCTTAGAGCCACAGAGAGAATCGTAGAGCCACACAGAGAGAGAGAGAGTTGCAGAGCCACAGTGAGAGTCTTAGAGCCACAGAGAGAATCGTAGAGCCACAGAGAGAGAGAGTTGCAGAGTCACAGAGAGAGTCGTAGAGCCACAGAGAGAATCTTAGAGCCACAGAGAGACAGAATCGCAGAGCCACAGTGATTTGTATAGCCACAATGAGAGTCGTAGAGAGCCACAGAGAGAGAGAGAAAGTCACAGAGAATCGCAGAGCCACAGAGAAAGTCGTAGAGCCACAAAGAGAATCGTAGAGCCACAGAGAGAGAGAGAGTTGCAGAGTCACAGATTGACAATCGTAGAGCCAAAGAGACAGTCGCAGAGCCACAGAGAGAGAGAGTTGCAGAGCCACAGAGAAAGTCGTAGAGCCACAAAGAGAATCGTAGAGCCACAGAGAGAGAGAGTTGCAGAGCAACAGCTAGACAATCGTAGAGCCAAAGAGACAGTCGCAGAGCCACAGAGAGAGAGAGAGAGAGTTGCAGAGCCACAGAGAGACAGTCGTAGAGCCACAAAATGTTTGAGAGCTGACGGGGAAGTCAAGCAAATGCTGAATAGAGTAAATTAATTATTGTATAGACGACTGTGCTATTGAGTATATGCATTGCATGATGAGCCATGATGTAAGAAGGTTTTCTACAATAGTGTGGTAGACACAATTTTTAACAGCTGCGAGTTGTTACTCTTATAGATTTAAAATTTCAGTTTAACAGTCAACCAAATAAATAAAAGTAGTCTGAAGCCTCTAGGCAGAAACAAATAAAATTAATAAAATTGATAACCGCCTGTATAATACAAAGTCTGAAAATAACATGATTCTTTAAAAATACCTTCAAGAGTGTACATTAAAATATAGGACGTAACAAAATAGCGCTATTTTGTTACGTCCTGTCAGGTTAACCCTTACCTTGTTTACGTCTTTTCCATTTTTTTTGTTATATGCCTCATTGCTGTCTCACGCCTCATTTTTTGTACATTAAAATACTCTTAAGATTGTACATTATAATACTTTCAAGTGTTTACATCAAAATAAATTCAAGAGTCTACATTAAAATACCTTCAAGAGTTAACATTAAAATAAATTCCATTGCCTCTTGTGTACCATATCATAGATTACCAATTATCCTTCTTCACCCTGTTATGAGCTATTCGCTTGTGGTTTATGGAGGTAGCGTTTTGATAAGTCCGTGTGGAAGTGTGTTAAAACAAAGATAACGTGTCATTGTTTGAAGATTTTTAAAGAGTTAGAGAGTATCTCTGGTGGTAACGCGTAGGGTGTAGGAAGAGAGAGATAATGAAGCAATTTTTTCATTCAGTGGACTGGCTAAAATTTTGTGTAATAAAAGATGGTATACGAAACGGTTCTCAAGCTGAAGAGATCTAGACCGTCGGACGCTTGTGATGTACAACTCAGAGGTCGTTTGGAAATACAAACAACATTGTTAAAATGTTTATTTCTTTAGTGCTGTTGATACAAACAATATTTTCGTCATTTTAAAAAGATTTTATTCCCTGTTTGATTTTTCAGGAATTTCAGAAGTATTTCAAAGATATCTCCACAATGATTCAGATTGAAATTTCAGGGCCTTAAAATTGTACATCTTACACCATTTGAGCTTAATGTTAATTTATTCTTCATTCGATTTTACACAATTTTGAAGAATATGAAAAAATACATCTATCATAATTCAGATCGATATCAATAGATGCCTTTCGCCGATTGGGCCTGTGGCCATCTATAATAATTCAGATCGATATCAATAGATGTCTTTCACCGATTAGGCCTGGGGCCATCAATAATAATAAAGGCATTTTTCTGTGCAGTCTTCGGTAGCAATTGGTCCCTTAAACTCCTACAGACTCCTACAGCCGATCACTAGCGGAGAAAAAATTACACATCATTTACATATTGAACAAATTTTTGCGGACGTTCAAAACGAGTTATTTTTGGTGCTGTACTTCTGTTCTTTCAGTACTGTCTTCCTATCTTGAAGTGTATCACCCATGATATTCACCACTGTAACTCTTAGACGTTCTTGGACGGCCTTTATTGTCGGTCTTCATGGGCGTAAGCAATCGGTGACAAAGGGAACATTTGCTCTCCCCCTTATAACATATAAGATAAGATGTCATAAAGTTGTTACAATAAAACTGAACTAAATTCCCTGATTGAAGACATATCAAACATAAAAAAGAATTATATCTGCAAGTATAACTAATTACAGTACTGATTGTTGTAATTAAATAAAATTTCACATTTTCAACAAAAATAGGCAACATTTTATATTTATGTGTCCATTTAGCTTCACATAGCAAAAGAACATTTGGATTTAGTTTTCTGCCCTGATTACTTTCTCGGACACTATAATTGACTTAATGCTCCTACTGTGTTTCGTATAACTTTCACATTATTTAAATCGTTCCTTTACAAGATTTAGTTTATGTGAACTTCATTGTACAAAAACTGCTTCCCCCCCCCCCCCAAATTATTACTTGGACTCCTCCTTCTTTACCAGGTTTTGAAAAACATCCGCAGTATCCTTGAACAACAAATCTTGTCATATCTAATCAAAACGATTGTGTAGACTAAACCTTAGTTTACCTAAACAACTCAAATTTTTTCGAATGTCATGTCACTTACATCACTGGATTTAGAAAAACGTAATCTTTCTGTCCCAAGTGGTTCAAAAGTTATTAAATTTTTTTTTCTTAGACCACATTATCACTTTTTTCAACTTGTTTTTTTCATTCACATTTTGTGCCCTTTTGGGGCAATTTTTTAAATGCCCATAATTTAAGTATTTAAGAAAAATATAATATTGTTAGGAGATATATTTAAATATAAGTAGTTCAAAATAATGTCAATGAATTAAAAATTTAATTGTTAATTTTGTAAAGACAATGTTCATTTGTTTTAAAATCAATTTTACCTATTAAAAAAGTTTGTTTTAAAGTTTATAAAAATAGAGAAGCTACTAAGAAAAACANTGTGCGTTCATGACCTGTGCGCACGGGGTCTTACTGTGGGTCTATCATGCAGACACCGACAATGTTTTCACGACGTTATTACGAAACTAAATCTAAATTGACAGGATAATACCAGAAGAGCTACAGGAGTTTTATTATTCAAACATTCCCTTCACTAATTATTCCCCTTATTACAGCTACATTTAAAAACGAAATTTTGAGACATTAAACTAGAAAATAAAGTACTTTTTTTTAAAAGAGTGCACTTTTATTTACATAAAGAAAGTGCATCGAAAAAAAGAAAATATAAGTTTTATAAGATTACAGATAAAATCCATGAACCTATCCACAGCACATAAAAGCATTGAGCGCTCATCAAAATCTCTATCATGTGCAAGGCTGCGAAACATAGAATAAATACAAACTTGTATGAATATTAATAAACATTAAAATTTTCACAACTTTGGTCATGTACACACTTCTTTTCTATTATTTAGAAATATTCATCTATGCAAAAGAATAAATGAAAATATGAATGACTAATTGTACTGAAAGTACAGCATGTGTATGGGCACTAACTATTTGTATTGAAAGTACAAAATGTGTATGGGCACTAACTATTTGTATTGAGATTACAAAATGTGTATGGGCACTAACTATTTGTATTGAAAGAACAACATGTGTATGGGCACTAACTATTTGTATTGTAAGTACAAAATGTGTATGGGCACTAACTATTTGGTTTGAAAGTACAACATGTGTATGGGCACTAAATATTTGGTTTTAAAATACAACATGTGTATGGACACTAACTATTTGTATTGAAAGCACCGAAAGTTAGGAGTTGTTAAAAGTCTTTGTTCTACAATGTTTTTCAATTAAATTATATAAGCTTATACTTTTTTTAAATGCACGTAGTGAATGAAAGATTGAAATGATAATGCTGGGAAAATGGAAGGTAACTGTGAGACAGAATGTAATGAAAGTAGACCCAAAATCCTTTTACGTATTTAAGACGAGAGAACATCATGGGCAAAACCCAATAAACAAACAAACTAGGTCAAGAACTATTGACTAGGACGGAAAATCACCACCCCTGACTCCAGAATGAAATATTAAAAAAACTACAGACTTAAGAAGAAAGGGTTCTGCATGGATAGGAACACAAAACCCACGCCTAACAAAAAATTCCCCGAGCGACACAGATCATGGAGCAGAAATTTAGAGCGACAGTTTAAAAAAAAACAACAACCAAGAACCAGTTTCGTTGAAATCACCCCCCTCCCCACATCGGTCCAGCTGCTACCAATAGACCACAGTGCCATAAAGCTTGAGGTATCCTACAAAGTGTCAGACCTGTTTTTTTTCAGAGTCTGACATGAACGTACTGCCCTTTTAGGTTGAGAATTTGAAAGGTAACATAGTTACTTAACATTTCATTTTTTAAAACAATATTAAAAGATCAGTTATGATGTATGGAATTCCCCATTACAACCTTTAACTTACTACTACAACCACCCTTTACATTACACAATATGATAAAATATACATATCAAGTAGATAAATTATTACTTTTCAGTAGCGATGTAAGCAGTTGGGAATAAAGGGCACCGAATAAAGGGCACTGAATAAAGGGCGCCGAATAAAGGGCGCCGAATAAAGGGCGCCGAATAAAGGGCGCCGAATTTCATCAAAACAACGCAGGGATAGGGGCATAAAGCTAATTGAAAGGTTAAGGACGAATTGTTGCTGATATCGTTTGTGTTTATGCGAGTTTTACGCTTGCTCTAAGAGTGACACAGTTTCTTTGGTAATAATTTAATTCTACTTGCAAACAGAAAATAATAATAATAATAAAATGATAATTTATATAGCGCTATCCAAGCAAGGAACCAGGCTCACAGCGCTTTACATAGAAACAACAATACATATATAAATGAAAAGAAACATTCACAGCATATTAACTACATAAATGACAATACGCTATACTCAATACATCAGCTACGTTAATCATTTAAAGAAAAGTGGTTTTATTTTTTTTTTAAATAAATTTTAAAAAGATGTGTCTTAAGTGCAGTCTTGAATGACTTAGCAGTTGAAATGCTACGGATGTGTAATGGAAGAGAATTCCATTGTTTGGCTGCACAAAAGGAGAATGACCATTCGCCAAATGTTTTAGTTCTTGTCTTAGGAACACAGAGAATGCGTGTATCCGCAGAGAAGCGTAGCTGACGACATGGTGAGTAGACTGACAAAAGTTCAGTAAAATAGTCTGTATCACAGTCGGCAATGTTGTAACTGCGTGTTTGGAGCACACTGACCAAGTCAGAGCACTAGGTGAGAATGAGATCCAGCTGGTGCAGTTCTAGGAGAGAGTGTGTCTCGAATATGCTTTTTGGATGCTCTTGCACTTGAAGAATGTGTTAGTTATGTACATATTGTAAGTGCTGCATAGCTCGAGCAGTTACTGGCTATTCATGTTGCATATGCGCATAAGACCGTTTTGTGCATGACAGTTACCCGAATTAAATTTATTCACTATATAATGAAAAAAATAACAATTCATTAATCGTTAATTTCGATTAAAACCAACGATTGCAATTTTTGGTGTCATAAGTAACATGTATTAAACGTTCCTTGCCAAAATAGAAATAACATTAAAATGCCTACTTTACATGTTTTAGCCAACTGCGTAATTGACAAGTGTATTTACATTGTTTGGTTCAAGTGTTGACAATAAACCAGCCAAGCTGAACGATTTTCAGATAGCTTTACATTGTCTCAGCTAAAGTTTCTGACACACTAGAGGATGTTCGGCTTCGATTTAATACGTTATGCCCTGTTCTGTGTTGCTCATCTCGCATGGGCCATAGTAGCTCTGGGATTAATCTAGACATTTGTATAACATCAGGGATGTTACGCCTTTTACTTGGATAAGATTTCAGAGTATTTAAAGGTATTTTAAAAAACAATATTTAAATTTTTATTAAGTCTTCTATATAAGGGCAAGCAAATAAGAGTAAAAGTTTATGTTGTAATTTGAAACCAAAATTTACGATAACATGTCAAAATTAAAAAAAAATATTAAATTAATAATGACACAAGTGTCAAATTTCTGTCAAAAGAAGCACACACATCTATCAAAAGATTGCTGTAAATAATAATTTCTAATCAAAAGAAGTATAGACTACACATCTATCAAAAGATTGTTGTAAATCATAATTTCTAGTCAAAAGAAGCATACACATCTATGAAACTATTGTTGCAAATCATTAGTATAACTTCAAATTTAAATGAGTTCTCATATTTAACTCAATGTACAATGTGTTTACAAAAATACAAACATTTTATTTTTACTTTACAAGTGCAATTGTGAATTTTTAAAAAATAGTTCATATAAGGAGCAATCTATAATGGTTGATAAAGTAATCAAAACTAAGTTAAATTTTTGTCTACTTGTGAGTATTTGTGCCATTGTTATCTAGTAAATCTATTTCTGAATGTTTGCCGCATCGTTACCTTTAAGTCTACTTATAATTATTTGATGAACTATTATATTGTAAGTCTATTTCTGAGTATTTCCTACATCGTTATCTTGTAAGTCTATTTCTGAGTATTTCCTACATTGTTATCTTGTAAGTCTATTTCTGAGTATTTCCTGCATCGCTCCATCCATCTCCAATCTTTCAACCACCACAATGTTGTCTTCCTGTATAGCAGACAAAATGTCTCGTGGAATCCTGTGACGGTATCGTTCAGTGACAAACACCAGAACACGAAATGGGTTTGCGAGGTTTATCATGGACACAGCTGACCTACAAGTAAACTGGAAATATTCACTGCTGTCTTGGAAATCTTGGTTGATTATAATCACTGTTCTCCAACATGAGGCGATGGCCTCGGTGATTGCCTCCCCTAACACAACTCCGGGGTCAAGGTCACGATGACGTATGTATGTTGACATTCCAAGTCTTTGTTCCACAAATCTTTTAAGGTCACCTGTGACAAATTGATAATCCAGATCTTCGTAAGCAGAAAATACTCCTATCTTATAATCTCCAGGCAGATGTTGTCTAAAACCAAAGAAAATCCCCAACAACTGAGAAACGATGTAAATTCTGTATTTGTTGATGACAAATACAAACAGAAACCCAATGATCATTAAAGAAAAAAGAATAAGAGATACGTAGAAGAAAAACTGACCCCAACATTGGCGCCAGAAACCTTCCAGGTCGATGTAAACGTCCGTGTAAGTCAGGACACCTTGTTCATTGATACAAGTAAAGTTTCCATCTCGATCTAGAGTGACTGCCGTCAAACGAAGCCATTGAAGAAACTTGATGTTTTGACATGCGCATGACAGGATATTGCCATCTAAAAATAACTCAAATTTTCCCCACTTGTGTGCCAACATATCGAGCTTGTCTGTGATCTGTGGTGGTAATGTTGTAAAGGCGTTGTAACGAATGTCTAGTCTAGTGAGTTTTGGTGTATTGGTCATACTAAATGGAATCTCGGAGAATCGGTTTGAAGACAGACTTAATTCTGTAAGGTTTGTGTTGTTCATAAACATATTCGGGGAAAGTATACTTAATGAGTTCATCGATAGATCAAGTATCTTTAAATTTTTTAGACTCGATAGAAGCCTCGTGCCTTGTGTAGAAAAAAAGTTGACGTTTAAACCACAATTTGAAACTGCGAGTGTTTCAAGGGACGTAAATGTATCCAAGTACGTTGGTGATACAATAGATATGTCATTTCCTGAAGCTATTAACGTCTTTATTCCCGTAAGACCTTTTAACGTACCAGTGAACACATAGAATCCACTATCAGATATGTCCATATATTCAATATTTCCAGCGCCAATAAAAGAAACATGTTCATCCATCATCGATTGCTGTAATAATCTGCTTAAATCGATGAAAATAAGAGATTCAGATACCCACAAAAATATTGTATATTGTAAATTAGAAGATGCATTTGAATAATCGACATTTAATTTCTTTGAACTCTCAGTAATAACATTTTGGCTTTTGTTGAGTGACACCAGCTCAGTTTTACCCGGGAAGAATTCGTTCCTCAATAATTTCATGTTGAAAAATTGAAAACCTGATGATTCTTTTTCGTGAAATCTCGGGTCGGATGCTCTAGATTTCGTGGAGTCTTGATCACGTGAAATTATGTTCACCATTGGAAATTTGCTACTAAAACGGCTTCTCGAGTTGTCGGCAACCGTGATGCTTCTCAAGTTTCGAAGTCTTGACAGAGCCATAAATTCAAGTTCATTTCCTTGCCAGGGGTTCCTCGATAAGTCAAGGTTCTGAAGACATCGGTTCCAAGTCTCGCTAGTAAGGGCACCCAGTTCTATGTAATATAAGAAAGACCAAGTGAACGAAAAATTTGAAACACAAATGTTTCTAAGCACCGCAGTTTTATTGGCGTCAAGCACACCGTCTTTGAGATGTGACACAGAGGTCCTCCATGGAGTAGGCATAGACATGCGGCTTAATTTAATGGTCGCCATATTCCTTCCTACTAGTGGGTGTAACAAACTTAATGCATATTCTGTGCCGATGGGAAGATGTAATATATTCAAATGATCCAGCTTCACCATAGGTACTAGAAAATTGATGCTTACATTTGTAATAAGGTCCAACCTATCAAGGTCCAAATATGTTAACTTCCCCAAGTACTTGAAACTGTCGTCTGTTATAATTTCGGCATCACCAGTAATTCTCAACTTTTCGAGTTTGGTCAAATTCTGAAACTCTTCACCAAAATACACGTGTTTACCTCGTGTGTCAATGGAGAGTGACGTCAGACTAACAATGTTACCAATAAAACCATAACAGTACTGGTCCTTGTCAAATGGTAATTTTTGTAACAAATCCAACACTTTCAGATTGTCAAGTTGTTCAAAAGTTTCAACTGAAAAACTTTTATCACAGATGTCAAGCTGATTCAATCCCAAATCAAGATTTTCCAATTTATGTAATCCAAGGAAAGCTCTGGGCATGATCGTTTTAATTTTATTGTTGTTCAGATTCAGTGTTTGAAGTTGAGAGCAGTTTTCAAATATTCCATCGGGGATTGAGTCTAAGAGATTTCCTTCTAGATTTAAAATAGTTGTGTTTAGGGGAAACCACTCTGGTTTTAGGTGATTCAAATTTTTGTTGGCACAATCCACAATGACGTCATGTTCTGTTGTTGTCACGTGACAGGGGAGTGTTTCCATATTGAATTGAAGGAAATCGTCGATATCACTAGAACCCATGGATGGTCTTTTTTGAATACGTCGTGATGCCTCTAGTGATAATACAGTTAAATATATTATCAGGGGAACGAGCATGGTGGCCGATAGCATTTACCTGTTGTGAGTGTTTTCCTGTGAGCTAATTATCACATCCAAAGACCTACATGATCTGAATGAAATCTCGTGATGACATCCAGTGACCTACTTGATCTGAATGAAATCTCTCGATGACATCCATTGACCTACTTGATCTGAATGACATCTCTCGATGACATCCATTGACCTACTTGATCTGAATGACATCTCTTGATGACATCCATTGACCTACTTTATCTGAATGACATCTCTTGATGACATCCATTGACCTACTTGATCTGAATTAGATCTGTTGATATATATCTTATGAAGATTTTTATATCGTCGTAGTTTCTGGAGTTTTCCGCGTCGGAAAATCATTAAAAAATATATATTTTAATCTGAAAGAAAAAAAATAACAGTAAAAAATCTGTTTAAGCTTCAATTTATTTACACATCATGTTTATTCAATTACAAAAAACAAAAATAGTTCCTAAACTATTCCTGCCGTACAGTTAATCAATTTAAATCTCGAAATTTGTCTAAAAGTAAAATGGACAATTTTTTTTAATTAGAAGAATATTTTTATTTAAAAAATTGACTATTGTAGACTTTGGGTCTGTGTGTACTTTCTTCACGTTTATTAAATCAGTGCCATCTTAGCTGTAAGGAAACCAAAACTGTTTAATCACATACACGTGTATGAAATGACCTAAACATTTTAGTTAGACAGATCGTCATATATGAACATATTTGGCAAGATTGTCATTTATAGACGCAAGGACCTGATCTATTTAACATGATGACCTTAATTAAATAGATATACTGCTTTACTCAAACTTTTAAATTAATGTGCGTTGGTACAACACCCCCAATAGGCATGGACAGACCTATCCATTTATGACCTAAGATACAATTTACCAAACTTGACCAAAACGTGTTAAAATACCAATACGTCCAATGATTAATAGAATTCCGTGATTTACGAATATGGGAGTGGTTATTGAAATAATTATTAAGTAATTAAAATATTCTATAGTTTCTTTACATTGCAATTCCAATTTTTCATTCACAATGTTTCATGGTATAACAAACTCAGGTACACCTGCATCTAATGCGTCCACTACTGACCACCTGTAATACAAACACACCTAATACGTCCACTACTGACCACCTGTAATACAAACACACCTAATACGTCCACTACTGACCACCTGTAATACAAACACAGCTACAGCGTCCACTACTGACCACCTGTAATACAAACACACCTAATGCGCCTACTACTGACCACCTGTAATACAAACACATCTACATCGTTCACTACTAACCACCTGTAATACAAACACATTTACAGCGTCCACTACTGACCACCCGTAAAAAAACAACGTCTTCTTACCTATTGCAAGGCCTGATCAAACCTCAAACATTGTGGTAAACTTCTATGACACGCCACCTATTAGCACACTCTGTATAATAATTCAAAACCAATAACTGCAGTCATGCGCACTATATCTGTCACATGTACAGTTATAGAGAGATCAACTCAACCGTTAATGTTACAAGTTTTGTCCTGTCTGATAAGAAAGACATGGTGCCAAGTCGTCCTCTTAATTGTTCAATCTGATCAATGCGAGCCTTGACAAGTCGGTCTGTTCCCACTACCAGCTACATACCATCTTGTTTGTAAGTTCTACGGTATCACATTATACGACGCGGGACGGCGAACATGAGTAAATTAACCCATTTGGTTTGAACAGGTAATTCCTAAGGGTAAAAAATCTTATTTTGGAAGTGTAAAATCCTCCAAGGTGCGTCAGATTTTAATTTTTTGAATATTATTGTTTCTTTTAAAATAACAAAATCCTTCATCTGTAACTATATTTACAAATTGCATAGTTTGTTAACCAGATTCTTCGGGCTTTGGAAGAGAGAGAGAAAGGAATCCCTAAATTGAAGTTAACCACTTCGTGATTCATCGTCAAGCTCTGCCTGTGAAACATTTAGAACCTAACCTGGAGGTCGTCATACATGATATTTTCCGGGTTTTCCTTTTCATTAACATACATGAACTACAAACACGACTGATTAGTGCTTTATGTAAAGAGGGTTAAGCTGAATGTACGGACTTGCTTTATCACTCCAAAGAACGCGGCACTCACACGACAGAGTGTTGGGTCTGAAAGCTGAACTTTAAACATTTCTGGCTGCAAAAAGCATGCACTTTTAGATAAGTTTATGAACTAATATTGGTTTGCGCGTCTCGCATACTTAGCTGATATTTTAATGATGTAGATTCTCTTGACAAAAATTACAGGGGGAAAATATCAATATAATTACAGCCAGATAAAATATCATTATAATTACTGCTAGATAAAATATCAATATATTTACAGCCAGATATAATATTATAATTACATCCAGATAAAATATCATATAATTACATCCGGATAAAAGATTGCAGCATTTGGATTAATGCTTTCGTTCTGGAAACGAAAAGCAGAATGAAGCAAGTTAGTGGCCTTTTTCAAAAGATGCCTTGTATTTGGTACATTGTGGAAATATAACTTTTGACAACAAGGATATCGTTATCAGACATCTTAGAAAGCTCATATAGCGGTTCACTATTTATTTTCCACATATGGATTCGATTAAATTCAGTTGCATCGTATAACTCTCTTATATGACTTTGCGGATGTACCAGACGAGCCTCAAGGTTTGGCATAGGCACTTTTGAAACGTCTGTCTCTTAATGAGACAATTTTTGAACGGCAGTCTTTTAATGAGGCATTTAATGACTGTCAGTCTTTTAATGAGGCATTTAATAACTGTCATTCTTTTAATGAGGCATTTAATAACTGTCATTCTTTTAATGAGTAAACAAAATGAGGGGTAGGACTGCAATCAGGCTTATAAGGAATTCAATGGAAAAGACGTAAACAAGGTATGGGTTAGCCTGACCGGACGTAACAAAACAGCGAACGTTTCGGCAAAGAGCCTTTATCAACGAACATACAAGACACAAACAAAACGAAAATAAATATAAAAAATGAAAAATGAAGGAACTTAGCTGTGGTGGAATCCGAAGTATCCAAAGAAAAAGTGAAACTGAGAGATGACAGAGCGATTTTATATAGGAAAGCAGAGAGGGGGCGGGGCAATCACCTAGGTGGACAAAGAAAAGACCATGTTCATCCCGTGTGGAGCAATTGTACCGTGGCTCTCTATTAATCTATTTTCAATCTGGACTCTCGTGGGTGTGTTTGTGCACTAGACAATAGCAGTGACTGCCAGGTCCTTGAGACCCATATGGTCGCGCCCGTTGAAGTGACGGGAGACGGGACACTGTTTATCTTGTGTAATCGCCCTAATATGTTCAGACATTCGGCACGACAAAGATCGTCCCGTCTCTCCTATGTATTTCAAAGGACAGCGCTTACACACAATGGCGTAGACACCGTTGCGGCTAGCGCAGGTGAAACCATCCTTAATCATAAATAGCCCCTTAGGGAAGTTTATCTGTTCGGCTTGCACAACAAAAGGACATGTCTTACACCGAGGTCGGCCGCATGGTATGGTACCCAGATGCTTGGGTGATGTTGTGAGGCGGGTGCGAACCAGAAGATCACGTAGGTTTCTGTCCCTCCTAAATACACAAAATTCCCAAAATTCACAAGGATGGCAACCCTGGTAGACCCATTGTCTCAGCTTGTTCGTGTCCAACTGAACACATTTCTGAATTCCTTGATGGTATCTTCCAACCCTTAGTGGCATCACTCCCTACATACATTAAAGATACCAATCATGCCTTAATGACCTTTGAGTCACTCACGATCAATCCAGACACAAAACATTATCTATTCCTCCTTGATGTATCTTCCCTTTATACATCTATTCCCCACAATGATGGCCTTCTAGCTGTGCAATACTTTTTGGACAGGCAACCCCACCCCAGTATACCCACACACGCCTTACTACGGCTGGCGGAATTAGTTCTAACACTCAACTCGTTTGAGTTCAATGGCCAGTTCTTTGACCAAATCAGTGGGGTCGCTATGGGGACAAAAATGGGACCAAGCTATGCTTGTTTGTTTATGGGCCACTTTGAACACAGAGTGGAACAGGAATACACTGGTTGCCTCCCTGAATTCTACAGGAGGTACATAGATGACGGTATCGGGGTGACTAATATGGAGAGAAGTGAACTGGACACTTTTATTAACTTTGTTGACTCCTTCCACCCATCCATTAGGTTCACCTACCAAGTTTCTGAACTCTCTGTCAATTTTTTTGATATCACTGTAACTCTCCAGAAAAACTGCCTCTTCACTTCAGCCTACTTTAAACCCACAGACAGCCACTGTTATCTTCTCTACCCTTCCTCTCATCCCTAAACTTGTAAGGACTCCATTCCCTTCTCTCAACTTCTTCGACTCCGTAGACTGTGTCAATCTCAGGAGGACTTTTGGGAAAAGGCTTTGGAAATGGTGGAGTTTTTTAGACAAAGTTCATATCCTGAAGCCACGCTTCAACATGCGCTTCAGCGGGTCAAAAACTTCACTCGTGCCGACGCCTTTGTACCACGCACCCGTGATACCAAACAAAGGAGCAAGCTTGTTCTTACTTATCATCCACACAACATCAAAGCCAAAGAAATTTTCATGACGAACCGTACTATCCTCCTTGCGGACCCTGAGACAAACAACATTTTCTCCACCCCACCCCTAATTGTATTTAGGAGGGACAGAAACCTACGTGATCTTCTGGTTCGCACCCGCCTCACAACATCACCCAAGCATCTGGGTACCATACCATGCGGCCGACCTCGGTGTAAGACATGTCCTTTTGTTGTGCAAGCCGAACAGATAAACTTCCCTAAGGGGCTATTTATGATTAAGGATGGTTTCACCTGCGCTAGCCGCAACGTTGTCTACACCATTGTGTGTAAGCGCTGTCCTTTGAAATACATAGGAGAGACGGGACGATCTTTGTCGTGCCGAATGTCTGAACATATTAGGGCGATTACACAAGATAAACAGTGTCCCGTCTCCCGTCACTTCAATGGACGCGACCATATGGGTGTCAAGGACCTGGCAGTCACTGCTATTGTCTCGTGCACAAACACACCCACGAGAGTCCAGATTGAAAACAGATTAATAGA
>MUZC01001580.1:59877-83304 GCA_002072015.1 Radix auricularia
CTCCCCCAAGTTGGTAGCTTTGTTGGCTCCCCATTTCGCCCCCTCCCACAAACCTTTTTTTTTTAGTGTTACTCTGCTTTTTTTTTTTAATTAAAGGTTTTCAAACCAATAAGAGCAATAATAGCGTCAAACGAATTCCGTTGATCTTCCTAAAGGGGATAAATAAAAACTATGTACCGGTATGTAAGTGAAGTTATGTAAACATCTAAATAAGAATTTTAAATACAAAGTTTTGGCACTTGCCGCCAGGCAAACAATTGTTATAATACGAGATGAGAGCAATGCTTCAATGCTTAGAGTCGGAACATTCATAATGTAAACAGTGGCGGTGTTAGGTAAGCGCGGGGCCTAGTGCCAGCAATGACCCCGCGGGGCCAGAGTATTAGTAAAGATCGCTAAGCACCAGTATACTATTTTATTTAAAATTATGAAATATCTTGATTATTGTGTAATTTTAATACCGCGTGTCACCTTTATATTAAATTATTACAAGTTCATTATTTTTTCTGGTCTATAAACAACGGTTCTTTGGTTCTACATGTATAGGCTATTAACCAGGACGAGACATGTTCAGGACCGAAACGCGGAGGCCTGGGGCAGTCGCCCCAGTTGCCACCCTCAAACGCCGCTCCTGAATGTACATGATAATCAGTAGAAGATAACAGCAAATGAAAGTCTCGCGCCATTTGTGTGCCGTCTCGGCCAGATTGGTGCGAAGAGATCACGGAGTTAATGAATAACTCACTGTCACAATCAGGCGCGGGAAACTTAACAGTAGTCTTAGGTTGGACATAGTGTACATTAATTAATAAAAAATATGCTGAACTTTATAGAGTGCGAAAACGTTCCTTGCCTGCTATATTTCCTTAGTTTATATACATGTATATATTTAAATCTCCCCATAACCCTTTAAAATCACTCAGACTCAAGAAACTAAATAATACATAGGTATATTTAACTATCTTTTCGCTATTTTAAATACTCTTTCACCAGAAGAAATACAAAATCTTGGCACAATACAGGGACAGTGATGAAGGCTTTCAAGATAAAATAATAATAAAGTAACTATTAAAAAAACAATAACGATGTTTCTTCTGACTTCCTAGAATAATATTTCATGGAATAAAAGTTAATTTGATATAAACACCGATCATCTTCCTTTTTTCTATTTTTTTTACTGTTACCTCTGCATCACACCAAATATTAAGTTTTTTATTCAAACTTGTATTCACTTATAGATCTAGTCCAAATTCAACGCTCCCACAAATTTGACAAGTGGTACAGTCAACACTACCACCAATATGACAATTTAAAAAGTCAACACTACCACCAATATGACAATTTAAAAAGTCAACACTACCACCAATATGACAATTTAAAAAGTCAACATTACCACAAATATGACAATTTAAAAAGTCAACACTACCGCAAATATGACAATTTAAAAAGTCAACACTACCACCAATATGACAATTTAAAAAGTCAACACTACCACAAATATGACAATTTAAAAAGTCAACACTACCACCAATATGACAATTTAAAAAGTCAACACTACCACAAATATGACAAGTGATACAATCAATCCAAGATCAAGAACTCCGTAGTCATATTAGGATTTGCTAAATGTCAGCATTTCCACAGCTTAAGGTATAACCCTATCCCACATCAAATTATTGATAAAATGTTGATATAAAATCGAATTTTACAATCTCTAGTTACAAGCTCTTCATGGATTCAGATTTGTTGTTTTATATAACAAACAATAGTCGAATACAATCAATAAAACATTATATTATATAACAAACAATAGTCGAATACAATCAATAAAACATTATATTATATAACAAACAATCGTCGAATACAATCAATAAAACATTATAAACCTCAGTTTGAACTGTTAACATATTTTTAAAAAAATATTTTAAAGAGGTACTTTCTTTAATTTCATTTCATATATCAATATTTATATATGTATAACATATAATTTATGTTTTATGTGTGTCAGGGTTGCCAACTCAATAAAATAAAATTTAAGGACAAATATAAAAATTTAAAAAAAAAAATTTACGGACAAAATGTTTTTTTACGGACTCATTTAATATAAATGGATATCTTAAACGAACGAATATGAAGCATAATTCAAGCGTTGTAGGTAAAAATGTAACGTCCCCATATGAGCACATTTGTCTCTATTACCATGTTCATATTTTATAACGTTAGTTTATTGCATGACATTCATCAGCATTGACGGTGTTTAATTCCTCCTGCTTATGATCGTACATCGAAACATTTACACTGTCGATCATTGTGGGAGTAATTTTTCCCGGTCCATTTCTCACAGTCAGTAAAGTTTCCAACATTGGAGTAGACAATTTGTTTCTCAAGTTTGTTTTTAAAAAACTTACAGTACTAACAGCAGAAGAAAAGCGTTCTACTTCTGATGTTCCATGTGGAAGCCTGAATATGTTTTGCGCTTCTTCTTCTTCCTTAACTTCGAACGTCTCGTACACCACCAGATGCAGCGCTAAATATCTTTCTACAACTCGTACATACAGCGTTATATTTGGAATCACTGTCCGTTGATTTCCAGTCCTTAAATTCGCCATTTGTAATCCATGTAGTCATGTAGGTTGAAAAAAACACATTTTGTTCACATTAGTTTTTTTAAAATAATTTTATCATCGTTTTCATTTATTTCACAGTTTTCACCGCGGCTATAGTGCCGATATCGTCTTTGCTTGTGTTAATCTTTTCCGCCTTTTTTTAAAAACAAATACTATTTTTACATTAATGTCGTCATAATTTATGCGTAGTTGTGATTTACAATTAACGATCCATCTGAACAAAACCATCTTGCCGTGATGCGTTTCGTCGCGTGAGCCTAGCTGACCTGAAAGCGCTTACAGTTATTAATAGAGCGCGGGATGCCACAAAAAAAATATTAAAAATTAAAATTTGAATTAAGAAAATAGATATCACAAACATAATTTATTGATTGTTTTTATACGTTGAGATTGTCAATTTTTTTTTACGGAATTTTACGGACTGGCAATTTTACGACAAATCTTTACGGAATGTCCGTAAATTTACGGACGTTTGGCAACCCTGATGTGTGTGGGGTATGTGTGTCTGAGTGTTAATGTGAAAATCTTATTTCATAGTGTTAGTATTCCCAAAGCTCACACACAAATAAAATAATCACTCCATAGAAACTCCATTGTAACGAGCAAACACAATAGTTGGAAATTTTGACGTAAGTTTCAACTACAAAAATAATGACCAAAAAAAATCCCAATCAAAATCATTTGGTATGATGTATACTATATACAAATATACATTGCATTTCTGTAAAAGTTAATTGCTGTTATAGTACATCTATAACTATTCTTCATATGAAGCTGATCAGACAAGTTAACACCTACAACTCTACCGAGCAGACGATAATAACTTACAAAGTCTCTCATCAATCGACACGTGAGTCTTTTACACAACGAAAGCACTTTACATTACAGTTTTTTTAAAACTCCCCACACACCACTTCCCACTCCCCACACTCCACTCCTCACTCCCCACACCCCAGTCCTAACACCCCACACCCAACTCACCACACCCAACTCCCCACACCCAACTCTCCACACCCAACTCCCCGCACCCAACTCCCCACACCCAACTCCCCACACCCAACTCCCCACTCCCCACACCTCACTCCCAGTTTCTATTGATTTGTGGACACTTTAAAAGGAAGCCGAGTCAATAAGAACAATTTTATGTAAGACTGTTCCCAGATAATTAACGAATGCGATCTTTCTAGAGAGGCTGATCTTAAATGTCCCGTTTTCCCCAAAGTCAGATTCGGTTCTACATCCGGCCCGCCATCAGTGCCACTTGCCAGGACAATCCGCGGTGTTTAGAAACAAGATACACTTCCTGTGTGACGGCGCATGCACGACAAAGGGAAATAACTCAGGTCACTTTTATCTTAGTGGTAGACTTGAGTCGGTGTAAACCTNGCGACGCCAATGGCAGCCAAGCTGCATCGACGCAAGTCGTTCCCTTGGTTACACCATTGACGTGGAGAGGGGGGATATGCTGTATGGGCAGCAGCTAATTCTCCATAATACCCGCCCAGGCTTGCATCACCTCTGGAGAGGACACTCCAGCGTCGCCGCAAGGTGTCGACAAAACACGGGAAGCAGCAGTTACCGGTTATAAGCCAAAGCTCAATTGACGTAGAGCTAGGCGCCAGGGGCTGCTTCCGACGGTGGGAGAGACTACCAATGTCTCACTGGACAGCTACCGCCCGCCTCAAACTGGGCAGCCCCCAGTCAAATAGGTGCTATCCCGTCATGGCCTGCCTTCTCCACTGGGTGCGTGGAGATTAGAGTACCACTCAACAAGTGGGCCACTAAGCCCTGCACCAAGAAATACAAAAAAGAAAAAGAAGACCCCAGCTCTTCGAATCGCTAGCTGGAACGTGAGGACTATGTGTCCCGGCATCACTGATGATCTGCAGTCCATAAACGACACACGGAAGACAGGAATAATCGATAGAGAACTTAAAAGGCTAAAGATTGACATAGCATGCCTTCAGGAGACCAGGCTCCCAGACAACGGTTCACTCAAAGAGGCCAATTACACCTTCTTCTGGCAAGGCAGACCGAAAGACGAACCTAGACAGCATGGTGTGGGTTTCGCTGTTAAAAACACTCTTCTACCATCCATTGAACCACCGTCATCAGGCACGGAGAGGATCCTCACTCTAAGACTCAGAACAACTGCGGGCCCAGCAAACATTCTTAGTGTGTATGCCCCAACACTCTATTCAACTCCGGAAGAGAAGGACCAGTTCTATGGAGCGTTAGACCAGGCAATAGCCGGCATCCACAAAGACGAGGCAATCTATCTCCTAGGAGATTTCAATGCTAGAGTGGGGAGCGACCACGAAGCCTGGCCCACCTGCCTTGGACTATTTGGAAGAGGAAAGTTAAATGAAAATGGACAAAGGCTTCTGGAATTGTGCTGCTCACGAGGCTTGTGTGTGACCAACACTTTCTTCAAGTGCAAGGATATACATCAAGTATCTTGGAGACACCCTCGATCCCACCAATGGCACCAGCTGGACCTCATTATCACCAGGCGTGCACAACTAGCTAGCGTCCTACTCACTCGCAGCTATCACAGTGCCGACTGTGACACGGATCATTCCCTTGTCGCCAGCAAAGTACGAATAATGAGGAAAAACTCGTACCACACAAAGAAAAAGGGAAGTCCACGCATCAATACCTCCTGCATGAAAGACCCTACGATAGCGCAGCTGTTCAAAGACAAGGTGAAGGAAAGTCTCTCAAAGATGTCCCCATGCGTCACCATTGACTCCAAATGGACGCAACTGAGAGACACAATCTATACATCCGCAATACAAGCCTTTGGCAAAAAATCTCATAAAAACACGGACTGGTTTGATGAACATTGGGACGAGATGAAACCCGTCACTGAAGCAAAAAGGAAAGCTCTTATGGCTTACAGGGAAAAGCCTACACCTGACAATTTGCATGCTTTAAAAACAGCTAAGTCACTTGCCCAAAAGGTTGCACGTAAATGTGTCAATACCTACTGGCTTAAGCTCTGTTCCAGTATACAATCAGCTGCAGACATGGGCAATGCAAAAGTCATGTACGAAAACATCAAAAAGGCAACGGGCCCCTTGACATCAAAAGCTGCTCCCCTAAAGTCCAAAAATGGAGAAATTATTCAAGACCAGGCAGCACAGCTAAAACGGTGGGTTGAGCATTATCTGGAATTGTATTCAACAGTTACCACAGTCTCCAGCACCGCTCTAGATGACATCCCAGATATGCCACTCATGGAAGAACTTGATGTCGTGCCCACACAGGAAGAGCTGAGCAAAGCAATTGACAGTCTAGCTTGTGGAAAAGCTCCGGGGAATGATGGAATACCACCAGAGGTTCTAAAGAGTGGCAAGACAGCTTTACTCCAACCATTGCACGAGATTCTGTCCCTCTGCTGGGAACAGGGCTACATCCCCCAAGACCTAAAGGATGCAAATATAGTGACACTATATAAAAACAAAGGTGATAGGAGTGATTGCAATAATTATCGCGGCATTTCACTCCTTAGTATTGTAGGAAAGACTATTGCCCGCGTTATACTAAAACGTTTACAAAGCCTAGCATCCCGCGTCTATCCAGAATCTCAGTGTGGTTTCCGGTCCGGTAGGTCTACCATAGACATGGTGTTCTCCATACGACAGCTCCAGGAAAAATGCAGAGAGCAGCAGATGCCACTATACATTGCATTTGTGGACCTTACAAAAGCCTTCGACTTAGTCAGTCGCAACGGGCTATTCCAAATACTGGCAAAAATTGGATGTCCCCCTCACCTACTTGCCATCATCAGACAGTTCCATGAAAATATGCTTGGCACAGTACAGTTCGATGGAGCTAAGTCAGAGGCCTTCCCTGTCAGCAGCGGAGTTAAACAAGGTTGTGTACTCGCACCAACACTCTTCGCAATATTCTTCTCTGTACTTCTTCGATACGCATTCAAGGATAGCAGTGAGGGAATCTGGTTACATACCAGAGCTGATGGAGGACTTTTCAACACTGCCCGCCTCCGAGCCAAGACCAAAACGACGGATGTCCTAATTCGAGAGCTACTATTTGCGGATGATGCGGCACTAACAGCACATACAGAATCTGGTTTGCAACAACTCGTGTCAAGCTTCTCCAATGCCTGCAAAGAATTTGGTCTGCAAATCAGCTTGAAAAAGACAAACATCATGGCCCAAGACACTCGACCTCCTCCTACCATAAATATCGATAATGAAAACTTGGAGGTTGTGGACAGCTTCACCTACTTGGGATCCAAGGTCTCCAATACACTGTCCATTGAAGAAGAAATAAACAGCAGAATTGGCAAGGCAGCCGCAACAATGGCTAAACTAAATAAGCGGGTCTGGCAAAACACCAAGCTAACGGAGAAAACCAAACTGTGCGTCTATCGAGCCTGTGTCATCAGTACACTACTATATGGGAGCGAGACATGGACCACTTATACATCACAAGAGCGTAAGCTTAACAGCTTCCATTTGAGATGCTTGCGCCGCATCCTTGGTATTAAATGGCAAGAAAAAGTGCCTAATAGTGAGGTACTAACGCGTGCCAATACCCAAAGCATGTTCTCAATTCTTAGTGAAAGACGCCTGAGGTGGCTAGGACATGTCAAAAGAATGAGCCCCGGCCGCATCCCGAAGGACCTCCTATATGGTGAACTTGCTTCAGGAAAGAGGAAAACAGGTCGCCCACGCTTGCGATTTAAAGATGTCTGTCAAAGGGACATGAAAGCAGCCAAAATACTTACAAGTGACTGGGAGTGTAAGGCAGAAGACCGATCTACGTGGCGCACAGTTGTCAAAGAGGGCGTCATAGTAGCCGAGGAGCGAAGAATGGAGGAGGCTGCAGACAGAAGAGCTAGGAGAAAGGCCAAAACATTTGGAAGCACAGAACTCGTGTGTAAAAACTGTGGCAAAGACTGTCACTCAAGGATAGGACTGCACAGTCACTCGAGGAAATGCAACCCAACCCCAAGGTGATGCACCATCGTCTCGCGAGACGGAAGGATGCCGGAGTAGTATATAAAGACTTAAAGACTTAAAATTGTGTAATTATTTGTCTGCTGAAAACGCTTTTCTACATTTAGACGAAAATTTTTCTTAGGAACTAGAACACTCATCTAATACACCACTCAGATGGGGATAAAACACATCTTTCTACCATAAGCAAGAACAAACTCACAGGAATTGTTGTTCTTCCGGTCCGGAAGTCGGGCGTGGGTGGCTTTCCTGATTAAACCAGGAAAACAAACACTATCAAACGTTTAACACTCTAAGTCAAAACTAGACGTATACAATGGGTACGCGCAGGGCGCATTAATCTTAAGTTTAATTATGACAAGATTTTTTAAAATTGCTACTTAGAGTTAATATATTTTTATATGTATTTGTATCAGATTTAAAGATGCCTAGCAGTAATAATCCAGTAAATGGGAAACAGGTAAACGGGGTATGAGTTAGACGTTGCGTCTTGTCAGGCTAACTCATAACCTGTTAACCTGTTTTCCATTCACTTATTCATAAGTCTGATTGCAGTCTCACCCCCATTTTGTTCTCTAGTAATAATAAATACGGCCATCAATTGTCACTTAGAAACACAACAAAGAGGTAATCGAATACAACCATAAAATATTCAAATCATTAAAAAATACTTTTCTTGTTCCGTTTGCAAGAACATCTCGATCTTTGTGTCGGTAATTCAGGAATAAAATGTGTCGCCTGAGCTGGGCCGTCCATAAAGTACGTCACGCTCCAGAGAGGGTGGGGGGGTGAAAGAAAGTGTGACAGTTTGTAACAGGGGGGAGGAGGGGGTGTGCGGCCATGTGTGACGTCATGGTGTTTTATATTAAATTTTATTTATTTTGTTAATACAAAAATATATTTTTTGTTCTAAAGTGTGACGTACGTTAAGGTGGGGCGGGGGAGGGGGGGTCCACGAGATTTGTGACAGGAGGGAGTTAAAAATGGTCGAAAATAGCGTGACGTACGTTATGGACGGCCCCTAAAGCTAAGGAACATTCACGCAGCGTCAATAATGAAAACTCTGCTGTAGGTCAAGACTGGACATAATCCTTTGATATAAACTTAGGACGCAATGGTCTACTGCATAGAAGAAATGTCTCTTAAAGATGAAGTAAGATAAAAAGAGGAAATATTTTTAATCATCGATTTAATTTTAGAGATGCTAAAAAAAATTATTAAGATAATGTTTCGACATCACGTGCGGTCGATGACCTAAAAGCCAATAACAATGCAGTGCTAATGTGTTTTGTAAGGTAAATCTTTTCTAATACAAGCAAACTCAATTATATGTAATTTTGTTTTTCATTAATGCATGTCACCATCCGAGCTGACAAACTCGAGCGTTGAATGACATTAGGGCATGGAATGACATTGGCGCGTGGAATGACATTGGAGCAAGGAATGACATTGGGGCGTGGAATGACATTGGAGCATGGAATGACATTAGAGCATGGAATGACATTAGAGCGTTGAATGACATTAGGGCATGGAATGACATTGGGGCGTGTACAAGGATACGTTTTTTTTGCACACACGCTCACGCACTTGGGGACGTACTTTAGTAAATGTGTGCTATTGACGCGTGAGTCATACACTGCAATAGCCGTTTAGATATTGTTAGTTTAGATATTGTTAGTTTAGATATTGTTAGTTTAGATATAGTTAGTTTAGATATTGTTAGTTTAGATATTGTTAGTTTAGATATTGTTAGCTTAGATATTGTTAGCTTAGATATTGTTAGTTTAGATATTGTTAGTTTAGATATTGTTAGTTTAGATATTGTTAGTTTAGATATTGTTAGTTTAGAACAGTAGTTCACTGACTTTTTTGACCCACTGACCCCCGAGTGGAAAGCTCCATATAAAAATATCATATATGCATTGTAAAAAAAAAAATAATAATAAAGATAAAAAAAGAAACATTTTGATGAAGAAGCACATATGCAAACTTTCACTAAGATTTTTTTTTGCGCATAAATGATGTCAATGAATGAAACTATGCACTGTAAAGACATTCGGTACAGTTTCTTTTAAATATGCCATAAAGTCAAAAAAAACTTTTTCAATAGAATTCTGCAGAAAAATAAAATTAAAAAATTGTTGATATGATAGATCTACAATTAATTTAGATAAATATAACTTCTCAAAAAAATCGAAAATTTCCAAATCTTGCATCCCTTGATTAATTTTTCATATATTATATTTTCCTGACCTACTTATAGGAGCTCCACATTTCTTATGCATCAAACGTGAACTTTCAATAAACAAAGTGTTTTGATTGGTTATAACTGTGGATATTACGGTAGTTCTACTTCCGTTTCTAGGTTAAACATTTAATTTCATTACTGATAGCAACCAACATTGTTAATTATTTAGTACAAAATGCATTCAGATATTATATAATTTATTGTCATTTATTTTAATTTTGATAATATTGAAAATGGATCACAATTTCATTATTTTATAGCAAGCTTTGTGCGGGTACCCTGACGCTGTTCCGGGACCCCCAATTCAATTTTAATTTTCCACGGACCCCCTGGATTGTATCGGGGAACCATGTGGGTCCGTAGGGACCACTTTGGGAACCACTGGTTTAGAGTATACGAGAAAAGTACTCAGTCTAATACTAACGATCTTTGCTCTGGATTATCTAAAGGGAGAGAACTTGTTTATAATCCATCCCTTCAAAGTTATATTAATTCATTTACCACAATAAGTTAAAACCCCACAGATACGAATGAGTGTAAATTTTAGTTGACGTAACAAAGTGCAGTCCATGTTTTTGTACCACGTTCTGCTAGGCTTGACGACAACTCCTGGAACAATAGTGTCAAAACGCCCAAAGTGGTAAATCAAAAAAATTCCTGTTCACTGCCTATATTTAAAAATTGTTTTTCTTACAATAATTTCGTATTGTTATTTTATGTTATTTCATTATCTTGCAAACAAATGTACCGTCTTAACGAGATGTTGAGATCGACTCTCAAATTACCTCCCATGAAAAAAAAATGAGTACAATTTAACTAACCGCAAAATCTTTCGAAATTTATCTCGATTCATAGACTCCCAGACCAATGACAGTCAGCGGGTCGTTTAGGTTAAACATTAGAGCTTCAGTGTTAGGCCCTTTTGAGGTGAACGTAGGTCCTGGGCGCTAGGTCCTTTTAAGGTCTACGTAGGTCATGGGCGTGTAGTCCCATTTTAAGGTCTACGTAGGTCATGGGCGTGTAGGGTCATTTTAAGGTCTTTGTAGATCCTGGGCGTGTAGAGCCGTTTTAAGATCTAAGTAGATCCTGGGCGTGTAGGGCCGTTTTAAGGTTTACGTAGGTCCTGGGCGTGTAGGGTCATTTTAAGGTCTTTGTAGATCCTGGGCGTGTAGGGCCGTTTTAAGATCTAAGTAGGTCCTGGGCATGTAGTCCCATTTTAAGGTCTACGTAACTCCTGGGCATGTAGTCCCATTTTAATCTCTACGTATATTCTGGGTAATTCTATTTTCGAAGGCCCTCCTAAAATCAAACTGCCAAATCAGTAACCATCTGTACATTAAAGCTAATCTCTTTTACGTCATTTCCCATATTTGTGCTCCATCATTTAAATATTTTGAATCCATTGACCCAAGTGTTTCCTCTTTCTAAAAATAACTTATTTGTCAAATTATCTCATTTAGATCATACTTTGCATCACTTAACCTATTTCGTTAGTGAAAAGCCATTTAGTTTCTTTGACAAGAATTGTGGAGCTTCATCAGACAAATGGAGCTGACAAACAAACCGCAGAAGGAGAAGCAAAAACTTTGTAAACATTGGACAGAAGAGAAAGCTGCTGTGATCCTTCTCTTGCTGAAAAGGATACGATTTTTTGTGTTGACAGCATTTACGTAACTCTCCCAACAATGGACCGCGCCTTTTAGTTGAATTAGAATCTTGTCTAAAGTACACGTTCAGAAATCCGGATATTTCTGAAATGGGAATGTGTGTTTGAGCGATATGCCTGTGAATGGGATGAATTTATTGATTTATTGTGATCCAAGGTATTCGCGCAGATTACTCCATAAATCAAGACTTTAATTCTATGGAGTCAGCATCTAGCTAATAACATCAGACATAAAGCTACACTAATTGTTTATACGCTCTCAAGATTGGGTCAGTAATAATAAAAATCAGTGTCGTCTTAACGCATAGGCCCGTTGGGCATTTGCCCGGGGGCCCACGAGCATAGGGGCCCCATGCGAATGTTTATCTATGTATATAATTCACTTAAACAGCTATGGGCAAATGAGCATGACGATTGACCCTTGCTGGGGTCGAAAGATCACAAGGGTAGTGGGATGAAAAGAAAACAAAAGTGTGGGGGTGGTGGCAACAATGCACTGATCCTTCTTGAAGTATAGGGGCTTGTGACAAACACGGTACTCGGTCTTTCAGTGACGTATTGCTGAGATGAGAACATGGCGCCCAGTTTACATAAAGCTCGACGAATGTCGATTATTTTACTTTTGGACACATTTCTGTTAATTGATGTAACAGTTTGTTTGTTTTTTAGTCCCACAACCTCTTTTTTTTTTGGAGGTCGTAGGGGTTTCTAATTTTCCATCCCTCTTCAGGTCAGCGGAGGTCTTGCTTAGCGTTAGTCATTTCTCAACATTTTTATGGTGGCTATTCGTGGGATCGATCCCACGCCTCTCAGCTTGTGAGAAGAGCGCACTGTTGACCTGTTGACTTCGCTACCCCACCGCCAGTTACTTAACCAAAAAGCAGTAATTCAAATGTATTCATCAGATCTGTAAGAATCATTTTATTGCCTTATTTTAATATTTCTTAAGTACTTAAAAAAGTTTGCAGACAACAAACCTCTGGGTTATTGTAATGGGGCGAGAATAGAGAATAGAGGATAGAGATTAGAGAATAGAGATTAGGTTGGTACCATGTTTAACAAAAAGTAAATACTGCTCTCTGAATAAACCTTTTAAATTTTGGAACAAGTTGTAAAGAGAACGTACGCTTTCCCAGCAGTTAAAAACTTTTCATTGTTTAACGATACGAACAACACGGCCGTTCTCACTCGGATTGCTTTAAATTGATAAGTACTTGATACCCGAATTGATAATTGTCACTTTGCTAATGAAAATATCAGAATATTTATCAATCTGTTATTCAGTCAACGTGTTTATCTTGCATGGTCATATACAGACCAAATTCTTATCCTATACCCATAGCTATAGATATATACTAAAACATTTCTGCTGAAGTACTCTATTTATATATTAATTTTTATACTTTTTCTGGCTTTCTTTGTTTCCCAAAAAGGTTTATAGGCTTCTGAAAATTTCGAAGACCCTAGGCACATAGCCTTCTGTGCCTAATGATTTGACTGCTCTGCTTATTGGGTCAATTTTATTCAATGATTTTCTTAAGTCTAATCATTCAGTTCTAACGTTATCCTCTCATACTGAGGTGAAATATTTGACGTATTCTTTTCAATATTGCCTTCTCTTTAACTTTTGTTATCTAAAATTATTATTTAACTCTTTTATTAGTTTCTTCAGGAATTGTGATTTTATTTTTTTAAACGTAATAAAAAAATATACCAAGCAACTTTACTGGTTTATTAAACTTGATTTTGGGATTAAAATCTTACATCATTTTTTAACATTAGGTAAGTTTAATTTTATGAAATTAAAGTGATTTATTCCCTATTCAGCGCAGTATGGGTGATTGATATACAATAAATGTTGCAAGGTATATTGACTAGTATGTGTGCCATGTTTCAAACTAACGAAACAACAGAAAAAGGGTTAATAAATATATTTCCAATCTATCAAGTTCATAAAAGTTTTTTTTTTAAATTATGATTTATACATTTACTCTTTATGACTCTTGATAAACGCTGGCTGGTATTTGTTGGTGCACACAGCTTAAATAAAAAACAAAGTGTCAACATCAACGTTATATTTTTGGTGAGCCAAAAAACATAAACAAAGTTTAAAGAAAATTGCTTATCCCCGGTAAGAAAATTAGTCATGTTTCTTTATTTAGGTTTTTAAAATCATCATTAAAATAAGCAATATGTTAAATTAACTATGAATTTCCTTCCGTTCGTAAAGCTACTAACTTTAGAAAGCAGCGTACCACTAAAAAAAGGCCTTGGAAAAAAAATGCAAAAAAAAAAATAACTCTTTTCGAATGTCCACATAAAATTGTTCAATATAAATGAAATTAAAATAAATGAAAATTCTGTAGATCTAGATCTATTACATTGTTTTGTTTATTCTGATGTGTATTTTTCAAAATTAATTTATTTCAGGTGAAATATAGATCTATTTATTTTGAAAACTTAGTCATTTTTGACGGGTGATACACTAGTATTGCTATGATTCTAATAATGATAATACTTCTTTGAGATAAGGCTTTATAATAACAATCAGAATCTAAGAATCTCTAACAATTAAGTTGTGGTCTTATGAGAGATTGTTGCTGGGCAGGCCTAAGGGATATTGGTGGCCCTAGGCGAAGTGCATTTGGTGGCCTTAAATGTAATAGAAAAAGAAATAATAAATATGGAAAGATTCTTGTGCGAGGCCTCCAATAATGATAAACTAATCAGAGGCTCTATGTGACTCCCTAGTTCACCTATGCCTAAAGCCTGCCCTGATTGTTGAAAAAGCACGTGACTTACCTTTCAAATATATTTTTGCGACCTCGAGTTTCAAGAATAAAACTCCTTTAAAAAAAATATTATTTTTTTAAAATCCCAGGTTAAGGGCCGTTAAAATTTATCACATCTAATGAAGGGAGACCACTTTCCGTATTCTTAAGAAGATCAAATAATAAACACATCAAGTTATGAAGTGGAAGATTCCCGCAGTAAAGGAATATACAGTCGTGTAAATGCTTTCAAGCCCTGGCTCTTTGAAAGTATTTTATTGTATCTTATCTGTTACATACTCTCCATCCTTACAGAAGATTATTATTATTCAAGGATGCTTTTGAGTACAAAACTTAATATTGAAAAAATCATTGTTATAGAATATGTAAAATCGGAAAGTTACACATTGTTGTCAGAAATTCTTCATATAAATTACAAAAACAGTAGTTTAGAAAGACTTTCAAGATTATAATTAATTTTTTCAAAAAAAATTATTATAACAGAAAAATATCAAAAATACTTGTATACTTTACGTCTGATGTCGCAGTCAATTTCTGGTGGTAGAAATTAAAGTTACAAGTACATCTTTATGTAGAATCTACATGTTTAGAGCTATACCAAATGCAGCGTGATTACATAGAATTGTATAAAAAACTGTATGTGCTGTTCAATAACTGTATGTGCTGTTCAATAAATGTTATATGTTCTTGTTTAAATTCCAAAACATATTTCATTTCCCTAATGGCACATGTGTGTCAAAGCGGGTTTAACATTTTTGTCAAATGTTTTTTTTATTAAAAATTCATGGTGTTCTTAACTTTAAGTCTCAACTTTAGATTTAAACTTTAAGTCTCAACTTTAGAGACAGTTCTTCCTTCTATACTTGGATGTGGTGACGTTTCAAAGACAATTAACCTTGAATTATCTTATCTATTACAGACACACCTTCTTTAGAGATGATTATTGGGTCCTAAGCTAATTGGATGTACCATTATCATTCGCACCTACAATAATCCAAAGTATGTCAAGTACGCGTGTTAATCGAAAAAAAAAGTTTTGCAAAGTTTACATAAGTGACAACAAATCATCTGAAATGCAATAAATTTTAAAATAATGTTTGAACAATTAAATGTATCTTATCTTAGATATACACACACTCCTTCTATGCAGGAGATAATTGCGTCCACAGGCCATGACAGATGTTACAAAGGTACAGCACATTTCAGCTGATGTCAGTAAATTAAAGCAACTAACTGGTTGAAATATCGTATTAACATGTCACTTACACTACAATTATATGCATGAAAATAAACTGCTTTATTACGCCAACGAAAGTCAACAAATATCCGTGCTTGAAAGGAAAGAGTTCACCGACAAATGGTTTAATATAACTTTTGTTATAATGATTTGCGTGTACGTTTTTGTCATTCCGCCGGTCCAAAGAACAAACGAAGTTTGTGGATATTTTAAAGTAACAAGTATTCACGACTTGTCAGACACCAATGTCGTAAAACAAATACCACCACAAAGCAAGTTAATGGTGAACGTGACATGCTGCCTTTAGTACAAAGGGATCAGAAGTGTAATCATTGGGTGCACGATATCAAGGTTTGTTGAGGTGTGGGGGGCATTCGGCATCTAAATTCTAGATTAAAAAATTAGCTGTGATCGGGAAAACCGCATTGATCAATGGTTGATTGCATTGGAAATGATTTTGCATGGAAACAACTTTGAAATTGAATATTTTGACTCATAGATGTTACAAGGGCCACCGCTGGTTGTGAGGGGAGTCGTATTTTAACGGAAATGAGGATTTGAAATTTCAGTGGCTTGGCGGGATTGAGAAAAGTCCAAACGACAAAAACCTCAAAATTTTAAAAACCGTTAAAAAATCGGGTAACGTGTGAGTTTCCTAATAAATGAAAACACCTTTTTTTAAAAAAAAGTCAAATAAAATAAAGTTTGTGTAAGTAGTCGTCCTACCAGCTCTTAGTGAGACTCCAAATTTATAAGGCAAACCAAGAAATAAAAATTATTCACGGAGCCAACTTTATTAGATACACCAGAGGCGCCCGCTAGGGTTAGTGTCACCCGGGGCGGCCCGCCCCACCGCACCCACATAGTGATGTCACTTTGTAAGGTTAATAAAATGGTTACATAACTGACTGTAATTTTAAGGGAAATAGCCTATGTATGTGTTTAAATTCCATTTTGAAAAAGTGTTTTTATGGAAATACTGATTTTAATGGATACAATTCGTTTCAATTGATATTTATTGTTGTATAATATTGATTTTAGGGCTGTCATCGATTAAATTAAAATATAAACATTAAATTTTGAAAAATTACCGAATAATTAATCGATAATCTTGATTAAAGCTAAAAGTAAGATTTTGAAAAATAAGATTTGAAAATTTAAAGGAAGTAATAAAAACAAGCAATTTACATTTTAAAAAAAATTAAATATAAGTAGTTCGATATAATATCAATGATTTTAAATTTTGTTACTGTTAATTAAGTAAAAGTAATGTTTAATTTTTTAAATATCATTTTCCTTATTTTAAAATTTACAAAAAAATATTTTTTAAATGGAGAAGTTTATACGTAAAAAAGGCAGATTATTCATAATAATTAATTATTTATAAATAAATGGGACATGCTCATTATATAACCGCAATCAATTAATAATGAAATTAATTGTTAATTGTCGCAGCCCTAATTGATGAACATAATTTTTAAGCACTTAATATCCGAATATAACATTAAATGAGGCATTAATGATAATTTTGAAATAATAAATTTACGAAAACAAAAATTTACTTAGGCTTACTGATAAATGTAATGTTCGTAAAACATATTACTTAAATCTTATTATATGTACAATAGTGTTGGCTTATGGCTTCCTATCCGCCACTGGCCATGACATGCCACACTTTTTTAGTTTAGTGCTAGCTCGTTGATTGCTCGATCGTTGGCGCGTTTCCAAATTAATTACTGTTTGGCCTGATTTTATCTTACCACTAATACGAGATTACCTACAGCCCTAGGCCACTTTGATCTTTGACACACTTTAATTCTTGGGCACCTTGATCATTGGCCACTTTAACCCCTGGCCACTTTGGTCCTTGGCCCCTTTTATCCGAGGCCACTTTGATCATAGGCCACGTTAACCCCTGGCCACTTTGATCTTAGCAATACTTGAATTCTTGGGAACTTTGATCCTTGGCCACTTTGATCATAGGCCCCTTTTATTCGTGGCCACTTTGATGATAGGCTACTTTAACCCCTGGCCACTTTGATCTTAGCAATACTTGAATTCTTGGGAACTTTGATCCTTGGCCACTTTGATCATAGGCCACTTTGATCATTGGCCACTTTGATCATATGCAACTTTGATCATTGGCCCCTTTGATCATTGGCCACTTTGATCATAGGCCCCTTTGATCCTTGGTCACTTTGATCATTGGCAACTTTTACCCCGGGCCACTTTGATCCTTTACACACTTTGATTCTTGACCACTTTGATCGTTGTCCACTTTGATCCTCGGCTCCTTTGATCTTTAGCCACTCTGATCCTTGGCCATTTCGATCTATGGCCACTTTGAACTTTGGCATCCCACTTGAAGCCAACACATAGATTAAATAAATAAATAAACAACTAATCATAGTATTTCCCGAAACATTCATATTCACACATTTCTTAGCATAAAATAGAAACTTGCTCGCAAGGCATGAGATATGATTTTTTTAAAGCTTTAAATCGCCGTAGAACTCTCCTTCCGTCACCAGTCCACAATGACGTCAGCTCACACAGCCTTGTGCCCCACCACAAACAACCGATCACATTATTTGAGCACAGACAAAGATATCAGTAAAGAGTAAAGATGTCAACCATTAACGCAAAGGAATTGTTATACCCTGCTAAGCGATGACGTTCAGTTCAGATAGCTTCCTTTCCTTCCCCTTCACAGGAATGGTAGCGTCGATCCAGGCACTTGAATTTATGCTAATACCACACTCGTGAAATGTAATAACATTTTAACATCAACGCTTTACGGCAAAGATACTTCACGTCATAAATACATACTTCAGACCAACAATTGAAAACATTACCTTCCCAACAAGTGTCAACACTAGCTGGTGCGATGGGGGCGGGCCGCCCCGAGTGACATCATAAGATGGTGACACCAAAATGTAAAATTCTGTTTACTCTCGTTATTTTGCAGGGGATAACTCGGAGGAGTTCAATTGGTTAAATCGTGAGGGGGTGAAAGCATGAGCTCCCGCCCCGGATAACACCAACCCTAGTGACGCCTATGTACCCAACGATCTAGTAACATCTTTGAGAATCACATTAGTGAAGATATAGGCAACAATTCATTGCTTGACTAACCAAACAAGAGTTAATAATACATCGCGTGCGGAGAATTGTGTATATGTGTAACAATGTTATTGATTATGTTAATGACAATCATAATTTTAGATTCTTTTGTCATTTCTGTAAGTTGTTTTTGTTTTTAACCAGTCACATTTGTCAAATTTGCGTATGCCCAAATTAAATTTTAGACATAGGGGCCGTCCATAAATGACGTCATGTGATTTTGGCCAATTTTACCACCCCCTTCCCCCATTGGTCACAAAAGTTTAGACCCATATCCAATATGAAGTCACGAAGCTGTAGGACCTCCCCCCCCCACCACTAAAAGCGGTATTTTCTATTTGAAAATAAGCATGTTTCAAATCACTTTTAAAAATGATTTTTAGTATGTATTTAGTGTGAGGCTGCACTCTAATATTGTAACACGCGTGAATCCATGCAAGACGTCATAAAATAAATTGTAAAAAATCAAAAACTTAAGTTTAATTTGGGGTAGCGTGTTTTGACGTGACATCAAAATTATTAAACTCCAATCTTCCCCTCGTCACACATCGTCACAAATGTGGGGACCCTTCTCCCCTTGGTCCGTGACGTCTTTTATGGAATGTCCCTACATTTAGGTACACAACCATTATTGTTAGAACCCTTCAAGGGGAGAGGACTGCACAGTGGTTACTCATATTTAGATTACGTTACTAGCCTTGGTGTAAATAAAATTAATGACTAGGGCAAGTGCACCATGCATAATCATTCTTCATGTACAAGTTCTGTTTGACACAGTGGAACAAGGAGCACCAGATGGCGCCAGGGTATCTCAAACATAACATTATGTGCCCATTTAATTGTAATGATCGAGTTGGCCGAAAATTAAAAGTATGAACAATTGAAAGAACGATCGGGGAAGTTGAAAGGCTTTGGCCCATGTCGATTTCATTATTATTTTGAGAGAATATTTTTTGGTTATCACCTTTAATTTTATTTCTTGATGCTCTGTTTCATTCTATATTTGTATCTGCATTTTTTGGTATAATATAGAACCTTAAAATTGAAGAAGTTTTCCAAAACTTATTGTTTCTTTATGACTTATAATTTTAGTCTATGTCTATATATTTAACTCAACCAAATACAATTGTTTTTTTTTTAAATTTAAATTTACCCCTCTCCCCAATCTAACATTTTAAAATTTGTTAAATTAAAACTAAATGATTTAGTATTGATAAATAAGTAGCCTAATATTATTGAACTTTTATTTTGAAACATCAAATGCCTATATACTTTTAGAGAAAAATAAAATATATAAAGAAAATATGCAATGGTTAATCCCTACACAGAAACAAATGCATTTAAAAGTATTTTCAAAGCATAAACATGGAAACTTACCAATTCAAAATGAACCCATGAAATCCATATTTAAAAGCATTTAAACAATGTTATTGTTTAACTTTTAAAAATATTTACACACCATTTTATGCATTTTCCATTAAATATTAAATTTTTAAACTCCTGTGACTGCCACTGACAATGGCATTTATTTCAACTCATTCGTTTGTTAATTAAATCAAAGAACTGGGCATCTTTTCAAAGTCAACACTTGGAGATACCATGTGTGACTGACGGCCTTGAACTCATGCCATGCAGCACTGGTGACGTCTGACATTCCGAGTACGTCTCAAAATTGCAACTTCTTCAATTCTACTTTACAATTAGTTTCTATTCTATAACGTTATTTTGCTTTAATACTATTACCGTATTAGGTAAAATTCAGTTTATTTTATAATTCACAATCTTCTGGTGAAACGATATAAATCTATTGAAATATATAGTATCGTCACGACAAGAAGTAGATCATTATCGGTAATAAACAAACATGAATTCAAATATTGTGTAATAAAACCAGAACTCGAAACGGCTCTTGTTCTACATTCCTAAAGTACTTGCAACAAATCTTTAGTCAGCATCATTTCATTTTAACCGAATAGTTTAAACCTCGAAACCAAAGTACTAAATATTTAAGATGATGCCCTTACCTTTTCATTAATGAAACTTAGTCGCGGACGTACTTCAGTTAGATTTATCCCAGTCTGAATAACCGAATACTTTTCGTCTTTCGTGAGTGCCTTGTGATCTTTATTAGCATTCCATGGAGACTAGAAATATCCGATAATATCCCATCCAGGAATTCAACCAATTACAAGCTTCGGAAATCTTCGATAAAACATCATTACTGGCGTTTATAGCGTCACTTGAAGACTGCGGGCGAATGGCTTAGTTTTTCCGAGGCGTGACCGAGCCGACGAGAGAAGATCACTGGTATGGTCACTTATGTTCCAAACAATAACGTCTATGAGTCCATGCATTAAGTGCAGGCTCTTTAAATCAAGGTCCATGTGATTTGAAGTATGTGTAGTGGCGAGGCGAGTTCGCGTCCTTGAGTAGTTAGTGACTTCTTGGCATCGCAAGTAAAGATAGAGATATAATTAATTGCTAAATTACGTGATTTTACCAAGTAAATATTGAGATATGATTGCTAAATGATGCGATTTGACCAAGTAAATATAGAGATATGATTGCTAAATGACGCGATTTGACCAAGTAAATATAGAGATATGATTGCTAAATGACGCGATTTGACCAAGTAAATATAGAGATGTGATTGCTAAATGACGCGATTTGACCAAGTAAATATAGAGATATGATTGCTAAATGACGGGATTTGACCAAGTAAATATAGAGATATGATTGCTAAATGACGCGATTTGACCAAGTAAATATAGAGATATGATTGCTAAATGACGCGATAGAGATATGATTGCTAAATGACGCGATTTGACCAAGTAAATATAGAGATATGATTGCTAAATGACGCGATTTTACCAAGTAAATATAGAGATATGATTGCTAAATGACGCGATTTTACCAAGTAAATATCGGTCAGTTAACTTTATGGACACACTTACTGGTCAGTTAACTTTAAGGACACACTTACTGGTCAGTTAACTTTAAGGACACACTTACTGGTCAGTTAACTTTAAGGACACACTTACTGGTCAGTTAACTTTAAGGACAGACTTACTGGTCAGTTAACTTTAAGGACAGACTTACTGGTCAGTTAACTTTAAGGACAGACTTACTGGTCAGTTAACTTTAAGGACACACTTACTGGTCATTCAACTTCAAGGACACACTACTGGTTAGTTAACTTTAAGGACATACTTACTGGTCATTCAACTTTAAGGACAGACTTACTGGTCAGTTAACTTTAAGGACACACTTACTGGTCAGTTAACTTTAAGGACACACTTACTGGTTAGTTAACTTTAAGGACACACTTACTGGTCAGTTAACTTTAAGGACATACTTACTGGTCAGTTAACTTTAAGGACACACTTACTGGTCAGTTAACTTTAAGGACATACTTACTGGTCAGTTAACTTTAAGGACACACTTACTGGTTAGTTAACTTTAAGGACACACTTTACTGGTCAGTTAACTTTAAGGACACACTTTACTGGTCAGTTAACTTTAAGGACACACTTTACTGGTCAGTTAACTTTAAGGACACACTTACTGGTCAGTTAACTTTAAGGACACACTTACTGGTCAGTTAACTTTAGGGACACAACTCTTGGTCAGTTAACTTTAAGGACACACTTACTGATCAGTTAACTTTCTGGACACAACTATTGGTCAGTTAACTTTAAGGACACACTTACTGGTCAGTTAGCTTTAAGGACACACCTCTTGGTCAGTTAACTTTAAGGACACACTTACTAGTCAGTTAACTTTAAGAACACACATACTGGTTAGTTAACTTTAAGGACACACTTACTGGTCAGTTAACTTTAAGGACTCACTTACTGGTCAGTTAACTTTAAGGACAGACTTACTGGTCAGTTAACTTTAAGGGCACACTTACTGGTCAGTTAACTTTAAGGACACACTTACTGGTCAGTTAACTTTCAGGACACACCTCTTGGTCAGTTAACTTTAAGGACAAACTATTGGTCGGTTAACTTTAAGGACAAACTTTGTCTTTCATCTCAGAAAAATTTCGACTTCTAAAGTAGATTTTGATTCCCATTACTTTGTATCCTCGGCTTTGACGTTCCACTTCTAAAATTTTATGTCCATCCCATCAAAAATTTCTCAACGTTTATCTTATCTTAAACTTATATTATTTGTAAAAGAAGTTCTTTCTATAAGAAGATCATGCATTGTGTTTTCAGCCCTTGCAGGAATATGTTAATAATTACTTTTATACACAAATAAGGAAACAACATTTTTCATAATTTTTTGGACTATGGGTATAACAAAATATTTCTGATTTTTTTAAAGTTTGACAGGAAAATTCAAACGAAAAAAAAATTAAAATAAGGCCCCAAATATTTACTGCTGGAAACCAGAATTGCCGACAGTGCACGCGTCGCCCCGTTAATGAAACAAATCACAGATGATTGCTGTGACGATCACCAATGCTTCGGATGTCAGATGCCTAGTGAACTCAACGAACCGTGAAAGTCTCTTTAGCTTTATAATTTTTTTTTTTTCCAATGACGTCTCCCCGAGCAGTGCGCTATCTGCACCAGGTCACCTATTTAAAGCAGCTGTATCGTTTTCATGCACAGAAAAAAAAAAAGTAAAATTAAGTTCACTTGTGTGGGGCACGGTGTTAGTTTTCCTTGATGTGAGTCTCTGACGCACAGTGTTGGGTTGGTCGACTTGAATTTTTTTTTTTTTTTTTTTTTTTTT